>PVIY010009502.1:0-72397 GCA_004026745.1 Myrmecophaga tridactyla | reverse complement strand
GAAGATCTTGGTGCTTTCCCTGTACAAGGCAATCTCTTCACCTCTGAATGCCACTTTTGTGTTTGAAGGTTGTGAAAAAATGATATGCATGTAATTCATCTTACTGCCAGCAGGACGAACCAAAGACAGCCCAATAAAATGCGGGTTGGTGCTTGAGAGTCTCTAAAAGGTTCGCTTAAATCTGGTGGATTCCCACTTACCCTACTGAAAACAATAACGAGGCAGACCTCTGTACAGCATCTGCTTTCCATATCCTGTTCCACAACTACTTGAAACACAGGCAGGTTGAAAGCGTTGGCAGCGGCTGTCCATTCCTGCTTCAGGAGGATAGTGGGCAGGGGAAATCTTAACTGGGCTCAAGGGAGAAGACCTGGTGAGCATTGTTGCTACAAGGGCTGCTTTGGCTTTGCTGCTGGCAGCTTAGCCTGAGCCCCACATCTCTAGTTCGCTGCATTCATTGCTCTGTGAATGTCTCTTCCCACCAGCCACTGGGGAGTAGGAGTGGGGAGGCAGGTGGCAGGCAAAGAGCTCTGGACATTGTGCGTGAACCCCACCCCCACCCCCGCACATTTAATTATTTACCATCTTAAATCTCTCCATCTCCCTCTGTCCCTGCTGCCAATACTTCTGTCCAGGCAGCACTGCTTTTCACCTGGCTGGCTACACCGACCGGCTACTGGTCAGCCTCACCTTCCAGTCCGTTCTCCAAAGAGTATAGGGTCTTTTAACATTCAAACTTCCCTTCCGTTATTTAAAACCCTGTGTGGTCTCCGGTTGTTTCCCAGTTCAAAATCCGAACTCCCCACCATCCTGTTCTAGATCCTTTGTGATCTGAAGCCTGCTTACCTGCCCAGTTTCATTTACTTCCCAATTTCCATTTTCCACATCCCCCCTGCCCCCACAACTCTCTCTCTCTCACTCACTCGTCCTTCTTCTCCAATAATATTAATATTTGTATTTCTCTCATTATATCATTTTCTCTTCCACTTTGGCCTTAGCATTCGGTACACTTTCTGCCAGAAATATACCACGTTCTTCCCTCTTCTACCCTCACAACCTCAGCCTCCATAACTACCGCCTCCGTTTAGGGTTAAAGCTTAGACATCATCTGTGACACACTTTCAGAAATTAGCTGTCCCTCTTCTGATTTATTTTAGCTCAGCAGTGTGATTGCATCCCCCCCCCTCCCGCACGCACACAGCTGTAAGCGCACTTTCCACCTTAGCTTCTTCCCCCTGCCCCTCCACAACTAGCGCGGTAACCCCCTATAGACCAGGACGTTTGTTGAATGAATAGCCGGAAAGAGCGCCTGGCCGGGGGAGTGCGCAGACGCTATGCCAACACACGGCGGCGCTGCGGCCGCGTTCATCACCCAGGGCCGCTGCCGTCCTCGCGCAGGGGTGCAGCCCCGCCGGTCTCCTAACTGGATGCGCTCTGCTCTCGCCACGCAGGCTCTCTGGTGCTGCGAGAGGGTCTCCTGGAGTGAGGGACGCTTTATGCAATACCGTGATGCCGGTGACATACGTTTGGGGATAGACCCTCGTCCCGGTACTGGGTGCCTACATGCAAACTTCAGAAGCCGGGAGAAAGGCCCTTTCTCCACAAGACCCTACCCAATCCCGTCTTCTTCACACGCCCCCGATTCTTAGCAAGCTTTATCTGTTTCCTGTTCTTGCTAATATATGGAATTCCAATACCGAAATCTATTAAGGTTTTAAACTAGTCAAGGGCTGGCTTCTCTAAGTACACTCGACCGTTTGAAATAGTACACGGTAAATATTGGCTATTTGTTGATGAACTGCGTCACGAGACAATGCAAAAAGAATGGATAGTGGAGACATTTCAAATACCATGATGGGTTAGCAGGAGAGAATGTATTTTTTTCCCCCTAAAACTATCAAAAAAGACTCCAGAGGTAATTGCCTGGGTCAGCCTCAGGAGGGAGAGAAGGTTGGATAACTGGCTCCATCAAACTATGCTTTGAATTTATTTTATACTTTCCCTCCAAGGTGGTGGAGTAGAAAGAGCCCTGCTTGGGAGCCAGTGGCCCCATATTCTGATGATGGACGGGACTTTTGGACAAGTTACTTCATCAGCCCCAAATTCAGTTTCCATGTCTGCAGATGGTGGGGGGAGGTGGGGTTGCAGATGATATTGAAGGTGCCTTAGTGTCCGGTAGTTGTGTGAACTGGGCAAGTGTCCTGATATCTCTGTGTCCCAATTTCTTTCATTGTGAAATAAAAGTAATAATGGTAATTAGCTCATGGGGTTTTGGTGAGAGCTGGGTAAATGCTTGGTACATTGCAGGGACACAATAAATGCTAGCAACAGATGGTTTTAATATTGTTCTGAAAGTGGGCAAAAAGGGCCCTCTAGGGCTCTATCCTTTGCTGTCTATCTGTCTCAGAGGGGACCACACCTGCCCTTGCCTGGCTCACATTTTGAATCTTCCCTCCTTTCCACAGCTGGATTTTATTCTATGCTTCCCTGCTTTTATTCTATGCTTCCCTCTCTCCACCAGCTGCCACAGATGGTTCCCCCCCTCCCGCCCCACTCCACAAAAAAAGAAATCAAGCAGCGCAAATAAGAGCAAATAAAGAACAAAATAAAGTAGGGTAGAAAAGGCAAGGTGAGAAGAAACAGGAAATGAGGGCTGGGAGATGAGTGGTCAGGGCCATGTATCAGGTGGAAAAGGAGAGAAGGAAAACAGGGATGCTTGGAAGGAAGACGGTCTTGAAGTAGATTTAGAGAGGAGAAGGCGGTTGTGCTGCCAGTTCCTACAGTGGGGGTGGGATGGGGCTGGGGCAGGTGTGGCTGGAGGAAAATAACCAGGATGGCAAAGTGCCTTGGAAAAGGACCAGTGGGGGAGAGGGAGACACTATCTGAGGAACTTGGTGGTCCTGTGCCTGAAGACACTGCCTGCCAGTGAGGACTTCTGCAGCACAGAGTTAAAAGGTTGGAAAACTGGGGAGCAGCACTGGAAATTGTCAGGTCCAGGTCAGGCATGGCCTGCTGATAAAATAGTACTGGCAAATGTCAGTTTAAGGAAATGAATGAATCTGGGCTGCAGCTGTCCTTGTTGGATGAGAATTTGGAACGTGCTATTTGGACATGCCTGACACAAGTGGAGATGGATATATCTCCAGGTATGGACATATCTCCAGATGGACATATCTCCAGGGGGGGAGTGTGGGCCACCTGGAGTTCTGAGCAACCTCAGTTCGTGGAGGCTAGGGAAAGTTCCTGGTAGCTTTAGACAGAGCAATTTCTTCCTAAAGTGGAGTAAAGGACCAACATGGGAAAAGGCTTCCTTCTTGGCTTAGGGTTCAAGAGAAGGGGAGGAACTGCTCTCATCTTCATCCACGTGGTGGGAATCAGGATGAAGAGCAGGGAAGAGGATGCCTTAGGGTGACAGGTGCTTAGTGAGGGCAGAACCATCCTAACCTGCCACTTTTTCTGCACCTGGGACCCTGTTTGGGCAGCATCAATTCCTCTTGCTCCATTGACTCACAACACAACTCACACTGAAGAATCTTCTGGGATACCCCATTTACTATGTCATCAGTAGTCTCATATGAGAACTAGAGATTTTTGTTAGAGCTGGGATGGAATTTAAAGGTTATCTAATTCTGTTTCAGTTTGCTAATGCTGCCAGAATGCAATATACCAGAAATGGATTGGCTTTTATAAAAGAGTTTTGTTAAGTTACAAGTTACAGTTGTAAGGCTGTGAAAAATGTCCAAATTAAGGCATCAACAAGAGGATATTTTCTTGGAAGAAAGGCTGCCAGCGTCTGAAGCATCCCTGTCAGCTGGGAAGGCACGTGGCTGGCATCTCCTGGTCCTTGTTCCTGGTTCATTGCTTTCAGCCTCTGTTTTAGGTGGCTTCCTCTTTCTAAGCATCTGTGAGTCCCTTCTTAACTTCTCTGGAGCAAACTTTGGATCTCATCTCTTATCTTTTCTCGGTCTCTCCAGGTTCTGTGTTCTAGTAGGTCCTTGTTTAGTATCTCCCAGGGTAATTCTGTCTCTAAGCATCTGTGCTTTCTCCAAAAAAATTACCCTCTTATAGGACTCCAGTAAGTGGATTAAGACCCACCCTGAATGGGCAGGGTCACATCTCCATGGAAACAACTTAATCCAAAGGCCCCATCCGTAATACATCTGCACCCACAAGATTGGATTAGAAGAACATGGTTTTTCTAGGATACATGACAGTTTCAAACCAGAACAAATCCCAATCCCTTATTTCATGGAGGAGGGGGCGGGTTATGATACCCTAAGATTCATCATCAGGAATAGGTTTAGAGGCAGGACTCAAACCTGGGTCTCCAGGCTCCCATGCCAGGGCTCTTTCTTCCCTCACATGTGCTTCCTCAGCATTTCACATCCTCACTGCAGAAACTTGTCCACTCATCAGGTGCTGCATAGAGGGTGGTGCTTCTACCACCTCCGTCCCTCTCGCCCATTTCTGAATATTTACAACCCAAAAGCCAAACTGTAGAAAAAAGTATGTGTCAGGTGAGAGATGGTGTCTATTTGCCAGTTTTCTGTTCTGGAAAACTTGTGAAGGTTTAATGGACACCAACCCATTAATTGAGGGAAACAATAGTTACCGACGGAATCTCAGTAAAGGCAGAAGCAACCAAACCAAACAAAAACAGTAAGAACACAACAAGAGCCAACGTTCACACCAAAGAGGAGGATGTTACATGTAGGGTCAAAGGAAAGATGGTGAGTCCTTAATAAGCAATAAAACACAGAACGTCAGTTCAGAAAGGAGAATTCAGGGAAATGGGACTTCTTTTTTATTAAGAAAGAACAAATAAAAATGACCGTATATCTAAAATTATTGTCCAGGCTTGAGAATCCAGCTGTCTGCAGGGCTAAAAAAGTAAGTAATAAATATGTCAGGCATGCAGTTGGTGTAGTTAAAAATGGAAAATTCTGGGAGGTTGTTTCTGGGAAGGGGATGAGGAGCTAGATGTAAATTTCCCTCTTTGTGAGGCTGCTGTGGGTCCTGCCAGCCATAGCCAGGCAATAAGACCTGAGCTCCGGCTGACAGGGCTGTGGATTTTCCTTAGATGGCGGGGACAGCACGGCATGACCGAGAGATGGCGATCCAGGCTAAGAAAAAGCTCACCATGGTCAAGGATCCCATTGAAAGGCTGCGTCTGCAGTGCCTGGCCAGGGGCTCTGCCGGCATCAAAGGACTGGGCAGGTACGACTGGGACCTGGGGAATGATGGCTGGGGGGTGGGGTGGAAAGTCCAGGTGAGGCTAATACTAGGTCTGTGATCTTCAGCAAATCACCCCCGCCCTGAGAATCTCAGGTCCTCTTTTGCAAAATGCAGAGTGTGGAGGAGTTGAACTCTGAGGTCCCTTGGTCACAGATCCAGCAAGAGCCATGCCTGCTAAAGGAGAGGAGAAGCATGCCCAGTGGACACCTAGCAGGACAATGCAGGGACACTCCCTGAAGCTGGAGTAATAATACAGCCTGGGAGGAAGGAAGAGCGATGTAGACATGATTGCAGACGGAGGTTAAGTGGTCAGCTCTCCCTTCTGTCCAGGGCATTGCTTGTGAGCTGATTTAACAACTGCTGCCATGGGGGTCTTCAGCTGAGTGCGTCCTCTGGTGGTGAGGATGCCCTGAGAAAAACCAGGGGCGAAGGAGGTTGTCAGCTTCCCACAGGCAGGGCCTATGCAGTACAGCTCCTTTCCACAAACACTATCCAGTGCTTGCTGTGTGCCAGGTGTAGTGCATGTCTAGGGGGATTCAATGCTGGAGAAGACATCTCCAAGCCCTGTGGAGTCCTCAGAGCAAGGAGAGGAAGAGTTATGCAATGGGCCATCTCAGCGGTGTGAGAGGTTGTGTGACACAAGTCCAGGGTGCTAATGGGAGGGGGTGTCACCCCTTTTCCAGGGCCTTGGGGGAGGCTTCAGATGCTTTGAGGTGCTGAACATGACTTCAGCGGTCCCAAGTCTCAAGCAAGCTGGCTCGGTCAGAAGCCCAGTCCTGCCCACATGGACCCTGGCAGTCAGGCCATGCCAGTTCCAGCAGGAAGACCAGGCCACTCCCTGTCAATTTTGTCACTCCAATCTGCTTCTCTTTCATCGTCTGTGCACACCATGGTCCTCAGGCAGACTCCTCGGGACCACCGTCACTCTCTTCTATTCCCTTGGCCGTTCAGTTGAATCCCTTCTGCTGCCTACACCACCTCTGCACTACATCCCTACCAGCCCTTCCACTGTGAACCAGTCTCTTGTGAACAGACACCTCGTCGTAACAAGTGCCCTCCCTCCTCCCCCTCACTGGTCTCTGCTGTCCCTAAGTCTCTCCTCCATTAGAATGGAGGCTGCCCCTTCTCCTCCTACCCGGCCTTAGGGTCAATTGTGGGGTCAGCAGTCTTCTCAGTTTTACCCCTTGTTTCATGTAATATTCCCTCTTTGCTCATTTTTTCCTTCTCAGTAAAATCCCCTTGATGCCTCCTCTTCAGGTTAAGCTCCATCATCTGCCAACCTCCAGGACACTTGACATTCTGTGATGTGTTGTCTCCTGGCATCATCTTTTCCACTCTGTTTTGAGCTTAATCCTGATTAAGATAGTATCTGTCAAAAGCCTGATCCCTTCATTTTTTTGCCACTAAAATCAGCTGGTTTCCCAACACTGCATTTTTTCCATTTCTTAATGTTCTTCCTCAGTTATTTCCAACTGCCTCTTAAATGTAGAAGTCTCTTGAGATTCTGTTACCAGTATGTTTTTACCTCCCTCTACATCGTGCCCATTTCTGAGTTAAGCCTTCTTTATCCTACTGGCTGGATGATACCTTATTTATTCCAAGTTTACAGGGAAATAAACTTGTTTGTAGCACTGCTTTTTATTCATTATTTTATTCATTCATTTATGCAGCCAATCCAGTGAATATTGATAGAGGCCTACGATGCAGTAAATAAATAGTAAACAAAAGCCAGGGATTCTGCCCTCGCAGAGCCTAAGTTCCAGTGGATGTGATCTCTTTCTTCAGCGTATTTGTTCTTGTTTTCAAAGTGAACTGTGAAATGCGAAGGGTTTAGACTCTATCATTTTTACATAGAACTAACCTAGGGAAAGGTACAAGTTGTGACTTGAAAACTACTAATATTTATTTTAGCACTCACAGAAACTTAAGATCAACTGGGTCTAGTTTTTCCTTTATTTTTAAATTTTTATTTAGAAAATAGAGACCCAGAGAGGCTGTAAGATTTGCCCAAGGTCATTTAAGTTAAGTTGTAATGGAAGGACTGGAACACAAACCCAGGTTTTCTGAACCTGAGTCAGAGCTCTATCTACAGGGCTAGGCTACCAGCAAAATAGAACACTCTCAAGTCTCTGTTGAAGGTGGTGGTAGGTGGAGGAGGTTAGAATAAGAGGGGAGCCACAGTTGGGTGGGATGAGTTCAATGGAAGGACCTCAAGAGGTACAATTAAATAAAATTAAAACATGTATCATTTCTTTAATAGGAGAGGTATGGATGCCAAATATTTGGAGTTGATCAGACATAGCTGGAGATAATGGAGCATGTTTCCAAATGGAGGCTTCTTGTACCTGGCACAGTGTCTCCACATTGGGGCAGTCAGTGGATGTACATTGAGAAGATAAGAAGCCATGTTTGCTTTCTAAAACCTAGATTTTACAAATCTTACCAAGAAAAATAAGGCACCATATGATTTTTGAAGGACCTATGCTTTCCTTTAATTGGGAGATAAGGGCTTGCAAACTGCTACGTGTGTGTGTGAGTGTGAGTGTGCAATAGGTGTTAGTTTTTATACCAATTTTAGCTTTACAGAAAAATGAAGACCATAGTTCAGAGATTCTTATAAGCCCCCTCAGCCAGTTTCCCCAATTATTTATTGCTTGCATTAGTGTGGTACATTGGTTTCTGTTAATGAACCAATATCGATATGTTGTTATTGATAAGGCCCATAGTTTGTTCAGAAAAGATGGAGTCTTTTCTATTCCAGGGCTCCAACCAGAACACCACATCACATTTACTTGTCATGCTTCCTTAGTAAGTCTTCATCTCCTCTTGGCTGTGACAGTTTCTCACACTTTCGTTGCTTCTGATGACGACATTTTGAGGAAGATTGATCAAGTATTTTGCAGGATACCCTTCTGTTGGAATTTATCTGCTGTTTTTCTCATGGTTGGACTGAGGCTATTGGTTTTGGGGAGGAAGAGAGTAGAGATAAAGTGCCATTTTCATCACATCCTATCAAGGGCACACCCTATCGATGTGATTTTTGGTGATGATGTTGACAGTAATCACCCTTGGCCAGCATAGTCTTTTTAGGGTTCTCTCTGGTAAGATTACTCTTTCCCCTCCTCCATATTTTATTCTTTTGAAGTAAGTCACTATGTGCAGCTCACGCTTAGGGAGTGGGAAGTATGTTCCCCCTCCTTGAGGGTGGAGTTCCACATACATAATATGGAATTCTTCTGCATGGGGTGACTCTTCCCTCTCACTTATTTGCTTATTCAGTCATTTAGTCACATCAATGTTGACGCATGGGTATTTATTTTATTCTTTGGATTATAGCCCAATACTCATTTTGTTCATCAAACATTCTGGCTTTGGCACAGTTGGCTGTGGTTTCCCTATGGCAGACCCTTATCAGTGTAGGGTTGTTTTTTTGTTTTTTTTTTTAAGTTTTTGGACACTTCCTTACTTTTTGTTGTTCAAGATACTCCAGGATCATCTTGGGTATTTCCTGACCTGGTCTTAGAATTGGCCATTTCACCAAAGAATCCTGTTCCTTTTATTGGAGAAATTTATAATAGAAACTAAGATCTGGGTGCAAAATATGGTCATTGCTACTGGGATGCTGTTGCTTCCAGGGTTTCTCAGCTGACAAAACAAAGAAATATGTGTATGTAAACTTATCTATAAATATTTCTATATGTAACCATCTGTGTCTGTATTAAGCTAAATGTGAGTAATGCTGATGTCTCCGATTCTAAACCAATATTGCATGGATCATTCTAGCCTCTTCCCCTTGCTTACCTGCATTTCCCACTCCAACAATGGGAAACCTGACTCCCACTTGCGTCCAGCTATTTACTTAGTTGTTCATTCCAGTGTATATGTGTAGCAGTATCAGAATTCTTAACATGTATTCTAGTGGGAAAAACCTTATCAGCTAGGGTACAGTTTTACATGTAGTTACTTTTGCCTTTAGTCTTACAGACTCCATTAATATTCAAAGTTATTTAGGTCAGCAACCTTTATCCCAATTTGCTTCCTTAAGGTAATTTCTTATAATACAGTTAGATTCCTTGTCACATTCTGCATTCCATCCTGGGGTCCCCTGACCCCTTCAATGATTTTTACAAAAAAATTGTACACATTAAGTTTCACTCTTTGTGGTGTAAAGTCCTATGGGTTTTAACAAATACATATTGTTATGTATCCACCAATACAATATCATACAGAGTAATTTCAATGCCTAAAAATCCCCCAGGTTTCATTTATTCAGCTCCCTTCCCCTGCTTCTGGAAACCATTGATCTTTTAACTGTTTTTTATAGCTTTGCCTTTTTAGAATGTCGTATAATTGAAATCATACAGTAAATATGTATTTTAAAGGGTTGTTTCCCTTTATGACAGGTTAGGAAGAGGCCCTCATGCTGCAACGAGGGTATATAACAGAGTATAAGATTTCTGTATTTTACTTTGAAAAAACTTGAGACTGGTTTTCTTTTCAAATCTTTAGACTTTGTGTGTATTTTCTCTAGAGTGTTTCGAATTATGGATGATAATAACAATCGAACCCTTGATTTCAAAGAATTTTTGAAAGGGTTAAATGACTATGCTGTGGTCATGGAAAAGGAAGAGGCAGAAGAGCTTTTCAGGAGATTTGATAAAGATGGAAATGGAACAATAGACTTCAATGAGTTTCTTCTCACATTAAGAGTAAGTGATTATGTGAATCAGTGTATTTGCCAAGTTTGGCTTTCATGTGGTTGGTTTGGCCATTGTGAAGTTCTGGTTTCCGCAGGCGTTAGTACACTGTGGAGGGAATGGGCAGGAGACCCGAGCTCTGATGTCAGGACTTTACAGAGTGACCATAAGGCGAATCCCTTAATGTACGCAGCCGATTTCACAGCAGTGAAGGGAATAAGGTAATCATGCAGAATACAAAAAAAGAGGCTCCATTGCTGGTGCGTCTGTGTTTTTTCCTTCTTTTTATAGCCTCCAATGTCCAGGGCCCGAAAAGAGGTAATTATGCAAGCGTTTAGAAAGTTAGACAAGACTGGAGATGGTGTTATAACAATCGAAGACCTTCGCGAGGTGTACAATGCAAAACACCATCCGAAGTACCAAAATGGAGAATGGTCAGAGGAACAAGTATTCAGGAAATTTCTGGATAACTTTGATTCACCCTATGACAAAGATGGATTGGTAAGTAAAAGCGCTTAATCTATGTGGAATTTATTCTATACAGACTGAAATTTTAAACCAGAAATAGGACCAGTACCTTAAAAACCTCAACATACATACCATATTTGTTGTAAATTCAAGAGAAGGAAAATATTTCCTTAAGGACCATCTAGGGGGTTGAGAACTAAAGTAATAAAATGTGTGTGTATGCGCACGCACACGCTCACGCAGACACATCTCTTGGGAGGGGGTCCACACAAAGTTAGCCACATCTCATCTGGAGAATGTGGTATTTTGATTAAACCGTCCAGTTCCACAGTTACATATTTACCATACACAGTAAGCCACATTCCAATAAACTAGACTATAATAAAACATATTTAACTTCAAAATGAGACTGTAATTCAGTACAAAAATTTTAAAAAAGCAGTTGACAAGCCATTTTAAGCTGTTGGCATACCTTTGGCACTCATCCTTACACACATCATTTTTCCATCACATTTTTCCCGCGTAGAAACACCATTTAAGGAAACCTTTCAGTAAATGGAATGCTGAATAATGGGGTTTAACCTGATTTCTTTTTTAAGTGAGCTTTGAGATTAAACTGTATTTCTAAACTACAGTGACCTTAAAAGCAAAAGCAACCACTCCCTCTCCATTAACGGGTACCTTCAAGTTACAAATGAATGGCTGGGTTGGGTAAGGAAATACATCCTCATGACTGTGTGTAGGATGAGATGGAAATGTCATCTGTCCTTTAAGGACAGTCACAATGGACTTTTGTTTTACGCAGAGCCAGTTCAGCCCTCATGTGTCCTGTGGAGGTGGTGATGGAAGATGAGGGGTTCTCTTGGTGGCAGTTATCATTAGCAGAACGCTGGGGTGGGTGACTTCGTAACCCCTTTGTCACACAGGATGAAGCAGTGGGCAGGAAGAGGGGGTGGGGATGATGGGGAGAGGAAACGAGATTTCTCCTCCTGCAGGGAACTTCCCCCAACTTTTTCCATGAGACTTCATGGTGAGTCCCTTAGCAAGAGGCAAAGGAATAAGGACTTTTAAGCAGAACATCTTTCTGTTCTTCCTGCTGACATGTCTGCAGTGAAGGATTGAGTAATACCTTTCAATGTAGACTTGCAGGGATTCTAGGGGCAGGTAAACAGGGAATTTGATTTGTGTAGGACAGTTAAATGCTTAGGCACAGAGAAGATGGCAATGTATGTTTTCCTACAATACTGTAGTGTTTTGATCACTGAGATGTCAGTGGAAAAATAGTCAACTGCCACTTCCCCAAATTAGCCCGGCTCTCCGTGGGGTCTTTGAGTGCATGTGCCTTTCTTTCTGCAGGTGGTTCCTCCTCATCACCAGGGGAAACCTCAGCTGCTCTTCTCTCTAACCCCCGCCAGAGTAGCCAGTCATTTTACTGGCAGCTGATGTAAAATCCCTAACTCTACACCTTTTGACATTTATCTTAATAGGCTGTGTTAAGTTCTCAAGTATTCATAAAGGTTATTAGGACTTTTAGCAGTCACAGCATTTGATGTCACCTGAATATCATAGACCCTGTATTAATACCCAACTCTGGCTGTGCGTTATTAATACCCAACATCCAGGGGTATGTTTTCACAATGTAGATTGCTGGGCTGCATTGCAGAACCTCAGAAGCAGATTTTTTGGGGGGTGGGGTGGAGCCCAAGAATAGTTTTAATAACTGTCCCGGATGACTCTTATATGCATTTGCATTTGAGTTCTATAACTCTAAAAGATTCAGAGATACCTGTTTTTAATAGGTAAAGATAATATGCATATGAACCTCACTTAGCATGATAGTGGAACTGCGAAACATTTATTGAGCGCTTTATTATTTACTGGGCATTGTGCTAAGGGTTTTACAGGAGTCATCTTGTTTAATGGATGTAATGAAATCATTTCTGAAAAGTGTGTGATTCAGATCTTTGTACATTGAATCTTATTTTAAATGTACAAGGAATTGTTGATGTTAGAGAACTCCATGGTAAATTTTTTGACAAAACAAATAATTAGCCCCTAATTTGCCTTTTGCAAATTGAGCTGTTTTATACGTGTACACCCAAAACTTCTTAATGAAAACAAATGAGAAACCCAGAAAACAAAAAATAGCAACAACAAGCCCCAAAACAGTAAAGCAAAATAAAGATTTCTTATGATGAAGCACATCCACATTTGAAGCCAGTAAGTTCATATGTGGTTAAAAAGTATAGTTGCTTTCAAATAAGAACTTAGACTAATGTAAGAAAGTTAGTGAAGTCCCTCTTCAAGGAGAATATTCAAATGTGTGAAATTTTAACAACCGAGGCTAAGCTCTCAAATGCTCATAAAGATTATGGAGGTTTGCAGCAGTCGGAATTTGGTGTTAGCAATCCTGCACATTCTGTCTTTTGTGTCGCAGAAGCCATTTTGCTGGAGTTATGAAAGCAATTAAATAATGTGTGAAACAGGCTTCCCTCACCTTTTTTCTGTCCCTAAGCTCTACTCTAATTGGGTGAGGCTTTCACTTCTTTTTTTTTTTAACCATCTCTGTTGAATTTTTCTTAAATATATATTGCTTTATAATCACAGATCTTTTTTAAAGAAGTCTCTTAGAGGTGGATTAACTTTTGAGGGGATATGAGTCTTGTGCCCTCATCCATCTCCTAGAGGCATTTTAAAGTAATTAAATATATTACGTATGTATTACTGAATGCATGTAGATAAACTGAACTTATTTTAGAATCTCCTAATCAGTCTGGAAAGGAGAAAAAGGGACTGTACTCTTATCATGACTCATATTTCCACTGCCTCCATCTGGGACCTCCCCCTGGCCATAATAAATACTCTGTCAAATAAGATGAGCATGGCCGAGAGTCTACCAAAAGAAGACTAGGCTGGATTTCCCTAAAGACAAACAAAACAATTAAGTTAAAATATAGGCACTTAGCTAAGAATAACTGATGGCCTTTTCTGAGATGAGCAAACATATTAGCTCTGACTTCTGGCTTCATGTGGTCTTACTTCCAAAAGGGGCTTAAATCTGACCTATCCCTTACTCCATCTCTGATTCCTTCTCCACTCTCTATATTCAGAGGTTACTTGTCTCCCGGTTTCTCCACTCAATTGGGAGACATGGGGATTGAGGGATGGGGGGTGATTTGGTGTATCAGAATTTGCTTTCAATTGCAAATAATGGAACATTTTATTAAACACTGGAATAACAAATTAAGGCTTTTTTTTTTTTCATTCTACAAAATGTCCTCAGTTGGGTGGTTCACAGATAGCAGGGCTGTCCATGATTCTCCTGGCCTTCAGCTCACACTCTCAAGAGGTCTGTTTAATTTTAGCCAGCACATCTGAGTTCTGCACAGTAAGAGGAAGGAAGAGGGGAGAGGGTGCTGAGGGAGGGGCAGACCCTGCAGCAGGAAAGCAAAAGCTTCCTTAGAAATCCATATCAGATTTCTGTTTGTATCTTACGGCTGAGAATGCTATTACTGGATTATTCCCAGCTTCAGTTGTAAGGGAGTCTGGGAAAGTGAGTATTTTTTTGTTTTTCAATTTTTGTTACAGAAGAAAGCCAGGGAAAGGGGTATTAGAAAGGGTGTGGAATGGAACGAGTTACATTCAACATCTGCCACCCTGGGGATATAAGCAGATGGACAGGTGAGCATCAGTAACAACAGCAACCAAACTAAAAAAGTTGGGGGTTAACAATTCTTTTTTCTGTCCTCCAGTCAAACTAAGTTAAAGCGCACAGTCAAAACAACACACAGGCCTGTGCATATTTCTTTCTTACTATGTGGTGTTGAAATTCTTTACTTCTCTGATCCCAACACCAGCCTGGAGCTCTTCTTTGAGAGTTAAGACATTATCATCTTTAACATTCTCAAATTTTGATGAGCCCAATAATTAATTGGGATACTTTGTTGAAAAAAGCAAATTTCAGAACCACTCCTTCAGAAATTCTGACTTGGTAGGTCTGGGTTAGGGCCTAGGAATCTGCATTTATGGCAAACGTCCCAGATGCTTCTGCAGGTGGCCAAAGACCTCAATGAAAAACCCTGTCCTGGTACCCAGCACAGTGCCCAGAAGTATGGAAGGAGTGAAGCCATGGTTTATAGGGCTCAACTGAGAGCCTTTCAAAGCAGAGGCTGGGGAACTTAAAGGATGGCAGAAATAAAGAAATTTCAGAGAGGAAGACATTAGCAAGGGCGATGCCCGTATATGATTTATTTATACTTAGAAACCACTGATAACCACAGCTCAACTCTTAGTTCAGTCCATCACCTTCCTTCCTACTGATTATCACTATTTATTTTCAGGGTGGGGAAAGGACAAAGGAGAGAACTGTGGATGCTATAATGGTCTTTTTCTGTTCATCTATCATTTCAGCAAAAATGATTTTTTTTTTTTTTTTGCCCATATGATTCTTAGGAAAGGCTCACAAAGACTTGGTGGGAGAAGACTTGATGTTGTGGGCAAAAAAAAAGGTTTTTGCATTATTTATGGATTTCACTTTTCATGATGTTTTTATTCCTTTGTGAGCACTGAAAATTGAGGGCTAAGTAGAGAACAACGAATTTCCAAGATGGTCATTATTATTGCATCTGGGTTCTCCCATAAAAGCAGATCCACACTGCAGTGAAATACATGGTAGCCCCCCAAATGATATTTCCATGTCCTAATCCCCAGGATCTATGAATATTGCTTTAAAGCCTAATGAGTGAATGTTATGTTATATGGTCAAGGATGTGATTAGATTAAGGGAACCCTTAGATGCAATTGTGTGTAGCCTTATAAGAGAGAGGCAGAGGGAATTTAGAGACTGGCTCACAAAGGGAAGGGGATCTGAAGACAAAGGCAGGGATTGGAGTGATGTGACCTTAAGCCAAGGAAAGCTGGCATCCACCAGAGCTGGAAGAGGCAAGGCAGGATTCTCCCCCAGAGCCCCAGAGGGAGCATGGCCCTGCCTACACCTTGATTTTGGACTCCTGGCTTCCAGACCTATAAGAGAATACATTTCTTTTTTTTTTTTAAGCCACCAAGATCACGGTAATTTGTTCTGGCAGCCACAAAAGGCTGTGGCTAAATTGACTGGTAAATCAGTGATAGAGATCAGTCAAACATAGAGTTCACCAAATTCTCTGAACAATTGTTTCTGTGAATCCAATACTCACAGCAGCCAGCATGGCTGAGTTGGAGTAGACATATCACCTCAACTATTAAGAAATATGATTGATAACTAATGCTATTTTTCTTCTTTGAAAAAGCAAAGTAATATAAAATCCAAACATTTATAAATGCATTAATTGATATTGCAAAGAGGTAGTCAAAGGTGTGGGGTTGAGAGAGAACCTGGGGTGGGGTGGGGAGTGATGGTATGGATTTTATTCACTCTGTACCTTGAATGAGTAATTTGTATCTTAGAAATGCATGCAACAGAGGAGCATTTAACTAGAAATCTACTTCTTTACCCTCAGGAAGAGCTCCATTATTTAAAAGGTGAAATATCACTTATCCTGATACAAGGACATGAAATGTAGTTTCTGACATGCCACTGAAAGACTGTTAATTACAGTTAAAGAACATTTTTTTCTGGTGTTCTCAGTTTCATTCTCTCTTATCTGTACAGATGAACTCCTGCTCCTCAAGAAAGATAAGAACCTGTGTCATATTTAGGCTGGTTTGGAAATTTTCAAGGCTTTCTCCTTTTCCCCCTCTACTTCCTCCCCTATGCTGCTCTTGCTGCCATCCTTGAATTCACATTTTCTCTTGTTTTAGGTCTGATCCTCAGCTGTCATCCCCACATGCAAATGCACACACATGTACACACACGCACACATGCGCACACACACACATGGTTTTCCTGACTTAAATTTCTCTCCATTTGCAGGTATTGAAGCTGGGCGTCCATTGAAAACAGTGAGAAGCGAAGTTTCTCTTTCTGTTTCTAATTTTTTACTGCAGGTGACTCCTGAGGAGTTTATGAACTACTATGCAGGAGTGAGTGCATCCATTGACACTGACGTGTATTTCATCATCATGATGAGAACCGCCTGGAAGCTCTAAATGTATGACCTAGGGGACAGCCCCAGTTGATTAAACATCAGCTCAAAAACAGGATCATATTTGATTTCATGTTCATCCTTGTAATCCTTCCATGTCAAAACATACTGCATTTTCTATGGCTAGAGAAAAAGCAGAAATAAAGATATTAATTACCTCCTACCCTAACTTCTCTAGACTATTTCCTTAGCTCTAAAATATACTTACATTTGTAAAATTCTTAGTGTCATGGCTAATGCATACAGTTGGCTAATAAATATGAGGTTTTTTTCCTTGACCATTCACCAATTCTGAATTTGCTCACTTTAACCTCTACTCATTTACCCACAGCCTGTCTCCCCGTTCTAGATGACCCATTTCTAGATGGGAGTCTCCATCTGTTTTTGTAACTGACTGTACATCTTTAAGCGTTTCAGTTCTCCTTTGGGGACCAGAGGAAGACCAGACACTGGCATCAATGTGGGGGAGCCTTGGCTTGGCAGATAGATTTAAAATGGGATTTTCTTTTTGACAGCTGCCATCGTCAAGAATGGTGTGAGCATGGAGGTCATTTCCTTGAGCAGGAGAACCAGGACTATTCAAAGTGTTCCTGTGGTTAAGGTTTTGAGGCTGGCCTGTACTTGAGGGTTTATGTGGGACATCTTGCCCTGCGAGTGGGCAAGACCATATCGGCAAGCAGTTCCACCCAGTGGACTGTTTTCCTCTCCTTTTACTGCTATCAGCTAACTGTGTTCAAGTTCCCTCCCGCCAACACCAGGAGATTGGGTGGGATATAGGCTAAGATCCTGGGCACCCTCCAAAGCAGGTTTTCCATCTTGACACATTTTATGTCAAAGCTGCCTCCTCCCAGCACTACTCCTTGGCTTCATATTTGTTAATGGGTGGGAATCTCTCCCATGAAAGGCTGACTGCTAGAAGCAAAGGCAGTTCCAGAAGCTGGAAAATAAGGGTTGAAACTACAGCTCTCCCTTTATGGGTTCTGTGTCTGGGACCAGAGATGGCCCATTGGTTGCTGGGCTTGGTGCAAGAGATTGAAAGAGCTAGTGGGAAGAGGAGAGCAGGGTGACTACCCTGCCTTACTACTTGGGGATGGTCCCTCTTTTTGCTGTCTCCTGTCCCTCCATTCCTGGTTGCATTCATCTCCTGCTTCAGGGACATGGGTTGGAACAACAGTCTGCTAAAATCTCATGTATTCAAGTGACTCTGGGTTCAGGGCCTGAACACACTTGCAAATTTTGTACCAATTGATTTGTTTAGTTTTATTTTCTCAGACTTGGAAGTTGAGACTAGAATATGCATTGATTCAAAATTTCTGAAAACTGGTGTTTCCGGCCAAGAATTATAGCAGTCTTCAAAGAGGGCACCTTGTTTTGTTTCTTTAACATTTAAGAAACAATATTTTGTTTCTATCCTGATGACAGGCTGGAAAAGGGATCTTTTGCCATTGAGGATGGAAGCATTCCCACATCATGGGAAGCTAGCTTAAAAATAAAAACGATTTCATAAGTTTAGTTTCCCATTGGATTTATAGTCCAGGCTTCCGCAGAAGTTGGTAGATTGAAAGATATTTTGAAGAAATATGCAAAAATCTCTTAATAAAAAGAGATTTTTAAGAAATACATAGAAAAAGTATCCATGTCTTCTTTAGCCTGTGCTTTACAGATAACGGCAAGGAAGAGGTCCTTGGTTTCCTGGGCATGGTAGGGCTCAAGCCTACTGCTCTAAATAGATTCGTGCCTCTGATTCTGGGTATGAGTCATGCCCCTCTTAGCTGGGGCCATAGCATTAGCATGTGATTCTGAGCAAGAACTAGGCTACAGCTATCAGCTTTGTCTTCCCCACTTGTACATTGCCTCCGGTGTAATGGGGGCAGAGGGCACTGCTATCAGATTTCAGATAACCTGTGCCTTACAGCATATTTGGTCAGATTCAGTTACCTCCCTTCTAGCAGTTTGGGTTCTGGGCCCCAAACAAAGATTCTTCTAAGACCCTCTAACCCTCTGCAAACAGTATCTCCTAATACCCTGGTAGTTAAGGACCCTATACTCTGAGTCTCATTTCTGATTTCTGGCATAGTCAGGAATTATTCAATATTTAACTGTACTCCTTCTAGTACCAGTGGGAACAGAGAAGTTTTTTCTTTTTTTTAATCTGCTAACAATTTTTTTCTGTTTATTTAACATGCACATTTTAAACATTATTCCATTTGCAATTTTAAAGAGTAAGCATTTGGGTCAGAAGATAAAACACAGTAAAAGTATCCAGACCACATTGCTTGTTGGACATGGACCCCAGATAGTCCATTAAACAAACAAAGAAGCTGATGAAAAAATGATGAACCTACCAGTTTTTTTTTTCTTTCTCTTTTTGCATGGGCAGGCACTCCTACCAGTTTTTAATGAAAAAGGAATGATCTGATTTGCTTGTAAAAATTCTAAGATCATGATTTATAGAACAAGCCACTAACAACATTACTGAATCTCAGTTTCTAACTCCCCTAAAGACAAACCTATACAAGATCAGCAGGACACCCAGACTCCACACCATCAAAAGTCAGTACATCTTGTACCCAAATTCCATTCAGAGAAATCCAAGATGCTTAAGCTGAATTGTGACTATGGAAGAATTCATCCAGCTGGTTGGTGGGGCTGGTTTTCACAATCATTTAACCTTGGGATTACTCCTTAGGCCCCAGATGATGCATTGGGAGGCAATGTACTTGTTCCTTGGGGTTTGGTAGCGTGCATGGAGTCAGTTTTATACCCTCAGAGTTGCTTTCAAGATGGAATTGAGTTATCCAGCCTGTGGGTTGGAGGTTGATGTTGCACACATTATAGCTTTAGGGCAAAAATTCATCCCATCCACAAATTTTTATTGAGTCACTGCTTTGTGCAATGCAGTATTGTAGGCAATCAGGATTGAGACATGAATTGGAATAAATGCAAACCAAACCACTGGTCAATAAGGGTTTCAAACTAAACTAAGAGCTCACAGTTGCTAAGAGGTCCTAGAGGACAAAAAGAAAGAAGGAAAATGTGGGTACACGAAATTCTCCTCTTTGAGTCTTATCCCAGCCTCTGAAAGCAGGACAGTTGGAATCCTTCATTTGACAGCATGTCATAGAGTTCTATAGTCAAATTGATGAATGTAGACAAACTATCAAGACAACACAAGGAAAAAAACCCCTTATTCTTCAGGACAAATAATTGTCTTGGCCCTTTGCTTCTCTTGGCTCCTGTAGCTTGTCTCAATGAGCCATGGGAGTGAAAGTAGGTAAGGAGTCCATCCTCACCAAACTTCCTAAACGTGTGCTCTGTTATGCTGATGTTTAATCAAGTGGAGATTATTAAATTAACCAAATTTATTTGGGGATGGTATGTGAGTACCTTTCCACTCCTCTTTCATGAGATTCTACTAACACCTTCTGAGTAGTATACCTTTTTGGATTTATGCATATCTATTTTGGGCATAAGTTGAAAAACCTCACAACTTCTAATTTTCCAGATTGGTTGACTGACTTCCTTTCTTGGAGATTATAGACAGTTCTTTTTAAATGAAGATCTTGGGGAATGAATTAGCAAAGTTTTAAATTTTAGGGGAGTTTTTTACTCAAACAGAAAACAAAGTGTCAAGGATCTAATCGATTGTCAAACAATGTTATTGATTTTCCAGTAATTGATCCTTTTGAAAGCCAATATTCTTAAGCTTGGTTTTATGCCTCCCCAAGTTGCTGCTAGATCTTTTATTGTAATAATAATAATAATAAACCACTAATTAATCTCTTAAAATGATTTGTTCTGCAACAGATAATGGTGAAATCTGTTGAAAGAAACATCAACAAATGATTAATGGGGTTCTGAGAACACTGCTTATGTGAGAAGAATTCTTTCTGCTGTCTCAGGTGGTGTGGTGAGAGGTTGTGGTGAAACAGTTCTTCCTCTCTGAGAATAGCATGACCTTCTTGCTTGATTCTCACACCTGCTTTGCCAAAGCCAGTTTTTTTCCTTCGGTAAAATTGAGTGGAAGGTGCTCCACTGAAAACATGGGCAACCAAGTAGTAGCTGAGGTTTTGATATAGACCTTGCAAACTATCAGAAAGGCATACTGCCTCGGGGGAAAAAAATCACAAAATTTGATGGTCTTTTTTCTTTTGTTCTAGATTCTTCTTCCTATCCTATTTATTTATTATTTCCCTGGGGTTTAGTGAAAATGCTGGCAGCCAATGAACACTGCTGATAAAATTCTATTTCACCCATGTCCTTGTCATCGCTGGGAATCTAGCTTCCGGTCTTGCTGCCAAGCAAGCAGCTCCAGTGTGGTAAAAGGTTTGACCCAGCTGTACATTACGCTGCCCATATATAACTATCTCTAATCTCCAATTCTGCCCTAGACCCACTAATAAATTTAACAGGTATCCTGTGACTCAGAGTTCAAGCACCTGAAATTTGAAGCAAGATATGAGTATGTAGTTTGTATTCCTGCCAGCAAAGTCTTGAGGAACTTTTTCCTTACTGACCGTAACACCAGGCATTCAGAGACTGTTGGTTTTCTGGGAACATCTTGGTCTTAAGCTTGAAAGGTTTGAGTTGCTCATCTCCTAAAGATGCTCAGGCCACATGCGGAACTGATGTCATCAGAGTTCCAAGAGAGCCTTACAATGAAATGGGGACCTGAAATTTAGAGAAAATGACAGCTGGCAGCATTGCTTGCCACACTTCCAGGGTAATAAAAGTCTCAGAGTGCTCCTACATGGATGGAATAAAGTACTACACAAAAGCGGGACATTATCAAATGTTAGGGCTTTACCTTAGGAAACCCAGATCATTCCTTTAGTTTCCAAGGGCACCGGGAAATAAAGTCCGATTCCACAGATTTCATATTTAGTCATGCCTAAAATCTCATTTAGCACTAGGAAATCACCGGCTTCACTAATAGAGCTAACAGAAGTGGGTTTTTTTTTTTTTAGTATAGATAAAACAGATTACTTTTGTAAAAGTAATTTACTAAAAAAAAGGAAAGGGTCTTTGGTGGTAGAATGCTCTCCTTACATGTGGGAGACCCGGGTTCGATTCCCAGACCCTGACCCCCCCAACCAAAAAAAAAGAAAAAAAAAAGAGAAGGGTCTTGTTAAGCAATTCAACAATGTAAAGAAGACTAGAAAGACTGCCTCCCTATATTAATAGACTATATGCTTTACAGGTACTTGGAGATATATGTTTGCATATAAAACTGATTAGTATGTTAGTCGTAAAAAGTTCCTACACGTCCTCTAAAAAACTCCTAGGACAGTTGTTAATTGACAATACTGTATACTGTACATGTATTGTGTACATGCATACTGTATATGCATTACCAACTCATGCTTCTTAAGAGATACTGAAGTGTATCTCTTGCCAATCCTATCGTATTTTTAATACAAATTGAAGCTCAAAAACAACATTTTATAAAGCAATGTTTTTATGATATTTTGAGATAAATTTAAAAATCGTTTTGTTTACAAAGCTGTAAATGCTTGCAATGGTAAACTATTTGTGCATTGAAAGTAAGTACTTGTCAGCTATCATTGGGATATCATTTCTCAAAAGCAGAAACTCAGAAGTTTTTAAACTACAAAGTTGGTATGGTTTCAGTGGGTGCAAGAGTAATTCAGTGGTAGAAGTCTCGCCTGCCATGTGGGAGAACCCGGTTCGATTCCCGGTCCATGCACTTCCCCTGAAACAAAACAAACAAGCAAAAATTCAACAAATGGTGTTGCAATAATGGGATACACCCATGGAAAAATAATGAAATGTGAACCTGTCATACAGTATACAAAATAAAAAAAAGTTAGGTATGGTTTCATTTAGTACACCAGTTTTGTCGTTTTGTCATGTATTTTTAGCTTGTGCCTTGCCATTAACATGGTTCTGATTTGATAGAATTTCTTCAATTTTACCCACAAAACCATTATTTTGACAGCCAAGAACAGGAGTTGGAAATTTTGATGCTAATATTCCTCTCCCTGTAGGGTTGAACTATTTTCATCTAGAAAACAAGTAAGTTCCCAGAATACCTCGGCCTCTGGATGGCACTTCTAGGATTGTGGGGAAATATTGGTGCTCTGTGCTGGGTTATTAGGAGTTGGGGAGGTTAAGAGGAGGTGTGGAGAGAGAAGGAAACTAAGTACTGATTTCTGCTCTCTGTATCTTTGCTCTTGCTTCATTGCCCAGTGTAGGAAGCCCAAGTCTAACCAGGAAGCCTGGCCAAATTGAGAAGTCAAGAAAGTTTGCCTTCTAGCACCTCCCATATGGCTAGTTGCCCAGTACTCTATCATTGAACACTAGGTATTATATACTCCTGGATGCCCAAGGATCCTGGGCAGTGACCCATTCATTCTCTAATTTTTTCCCTACCCATCACACTTCAAAATGTGTTTGGTCTAGTTTCCCTTTCCCTAAAGAGCTTTTTCTCTATCAGTTTATGCTATACATTTCTCTACCCTGAAGCATCAGTAATAGCTACAGGTACTATTATACAAAGGACACTTTAGAGAAGAGCTGTCCCATTGAATTTTCTGTGATGCTGGAAATGTTATATATCTGTACTGTCTAATATGGGAGCTATTAGCCACAAATGCCTTTTGAGCAACTGTAAATTATATTTAATTTTAATTAATTTAAATTTAAATGTCCACATAGGGCTAAGTGGCTATGGCATTAAATGGTGCAGTTCTAGAGACCTTATCTTTTTCTCTATTGTTTGTTTTATAAATGCAATTTTATTGAGATATAGTATACATTCACATACCATATAATCATCCAAATTGTACAGTGAGTGGTTTACAGTATTATCATATGGCTGTGCAGTCGTCACAATTGATTTTTTTTTGAAATTTTCATTACCTCCCTAAAATAAAAATAAGAATAAAAGTAAAAGTAAAAATGAATGCACAAAACATCCCATACCCTCCTCTCCCCTATTATTTATTTATTTTTTTGTCTTTTTTTTTCTTACACATCTGCCCATACACTGGGTAAAGGGAATTATAAGATTTTCATAATCACACGGTCACACCCTAAAAGCTATATAGTTATTCAAACATCTTCAAGAATCAAGGCTATCGGATTACAGTTCAACAGTTATAGGTATTTCCTTCTAGCTACAGAATACACCAAAAAACTGAAAGGGGGTATATATATCCTGATAAGAATAGGCTCCAGAATGACCTCTTGGCTATATTTGAAATCTCTTAGCCACTGAAACTTTATGTGGTTTCATTTCTCTTCCCCTAGAGACCTTATCTTACACCAAAGAAATCATGACTTGTGGCTGGTCAGTTGGCAGGCCAGGCATCTCCCTGAATACCCTGACCCTGTTTGAGCCCCAGTGGCAAATTGAACTGGACATGCAATATTTCAGGAAGAACTTAAAATGTTCCATTATGACATATTTGATACTTTCCCTTCTTTCTTCCTTTGTCTTTTATTTCCCAGGTTTCAAAAGAAGACTTTATGAACTATTACGCTGGTGTTAGTGCTTCTATTGACACCGACGCCTATTTCATTTTAATGATGACAAAATCATGGAGATTGTGACATTTGTCTACTAATTCTTTAGGGACTCTCAGCTTGAAAGAAGTTTAATGCTGTTGGATATTGTAAGGTGTAAATGACTTTCCGAAAGATGTGGATTTTTTTAAAGCAATAGGTCTTCTGTCTCCTTACTTTATTATCTGGAACATGTTCATTTCTGCAAGTAGCTTAGGATATGTTTTTGAAATCGGGAAGAAAGGTAAAAAAGAAGGAAAGATATGAAGGAAGAAGGAAGGAAGGAAAAAAAAGAAAGAAAACTCTGAGTGAAATTGGAAAGTGGTTCCTAGGCGAAATAATGTATTCCTTGTTATAGATGTTCCCCTCGTAGGTGTAAATAGAGAAGCTTCCCCATGCCTTTGTTTTATTTACTGTCTCAGGATTCTGTGTCAGAAGGTGAGAATAAAAGGCTTAGAGATGTGAAATTTTCTCAGCCTACTTATTTTAATATTTTCCTTGGCTAACATTCTACAAATAAAAGTAGTTTGTATTTTATTCTGGAATTTAATGGGTTTTTAAATTTCATTGTTGCTATGCTCAGATTTTAATACAGAGGATTGAACTCGGAAAATTCACACTCTTGCTTGAACAGAGGAAGTACGTGCCTCTGGTGAGAAAAGAAAGGTGAACTTGCTGGCCCGCCCCAGTTGTGCACTGGGCTTTGTGGAAGGATCTCGCACTCGAACAGTTTAGTAGGATCAAAGAGAGTGCCCAGGCAAAAGGAAGCACCTGTTTGAAGGCTGGGAGGCTTTCTGGAACTTCAGAGTAAACCGGGGAGAAAGACTTGAACCTGTTCTTGGGAATTCATTTTTTGTGAAGCCACTTCTCGACTGCTCCACAAGGCAGGTTGATGTCCAGTTTTCTGACTGATTTCACTTTTTCTATTAAAGGCTTCTCAGGTGGAAAAAAAAAACAACAAAAAACAAATGGCTGTAAGTTGACCGCACACTTATCCACAGGCCCTTTGCTTTGCAAAGGGTAAAAGTGAAAGTGGGAGATGAAATGGAAGGCAAAGGCTGTACTTCTCAAACTTTAATGAGTGCGTAAGTCACTGGGGAGCTTGCTAAAATGCTGATTTTGATTCAGCAGGTCTGGAACGGGGACTGAAATTCCCAATTTCTAACAAGCTCCTGGTGATGTTGATGCTATGGGCCTCAGGTAAAACTTTGAGTAGCAAGGAGTAAAAACACACCAGCCAGGATATTCTCAGTATGTTTCCTTTATTATCTGCCCCCCTGTGGCTGATTATTAGCTAATTTGTACTTTTTGACTGCTAGGCCTTCCTGTACTTGTCTTTGAAGTCATGATTTGATGGGATGGGAGTAATAAATAAAATGTATGTACAGCCCAGACATGCTTAATGGAGAAATGAGTTTTGCAAGAGGTCTCCTGGGGTGGCATTTCACTTGGAGAATTGAACAAGGGCCAGAATGGACCCCTGTAGCCTCTAAGATCTGTCACTCCACTGAAACAGGCCCATCTCTCATGGTAGATGCACATTGAACAAGCTCATAGCAACTTATGGTAAAATAAGAATGCCAAGCCAGCAAACTAATGGATGTTTTGGTATGCTAAAGCTGCTGGAATGCAATATACAAGAAACGGATTGGCTTTTATAAAGGGATTTATTAAGTTACAAATTTACATTTCTAAGGCTATGAAAATTAAGACACCACAAATGGATTCTATTTGGAGGAAAGCAGCCGGCATCCTGATTCCTCTGTCACATGGAAAGGCACATGGTGACGTCTGCTGTCCTTGTCTCCAGGCTCCTGGTTTCAAAAGGCTCTCTCATCTCCTGTGGGTCTTTCTGACATCTCTTGGAGTATTTTTTTTCTGCATTTTCAAATGTCTGCATCTGAGCTTCCTCCAAAATGTTTCCCTCTTAAAGGACTCCTAAGACCCACCTTGAATGGGCTGGGTAGCATCTCCATGGAAAGAACCTAATCAAAAGTTCCCACCTAAGAATAGGTCTGCCCCCACAAGATTGAATTAAAAGGACATGGCTTTTCTGGGGGTACATAACAGTTTCAAACCAGCACAATGGAGAATACAATTCCCATGTTTCTTGAGGACAAACTAAAGACCCTAGTCTGGGTTTGAGCATGGGAGAGAATAATGACATAGCTTTCAGTTAAGGGTTGTTTTAATGGTTTACTCTTAGATACCACTAAGCGGTGCAGAGGATATACACGTGGTGTGTTAGGGTAAAGCTGGCGGCTATAACAAATAAATGCTCAAATTTATAAAAGGTCAAACACTATATACATTTATTTTACAGTCATGAAACAGTATCATGTATTAAGAAGTTCCCAGCCCATCAACAACTTGCCTCTGTGTCGTGATTCTGGGCCTCAGGCTCCCTCTATTTTGTGGTTCTTCTGTTCTCTAAGGTCTGTAGTCAGTGCTATCCACATGACTGAAGGGGAAAAGCCGGCAGAAGGAGTACACCAGTTTCTGAAAAGCTTTGGCCTGGTAGTGACACATGTAACTTCTGCCCCCATTCTCATATGATGATAAATAGTCACGTTTAAATGCAAGAGGGCCCGGGAAATGTAGACCCTGGCAGAAATCTTCTTATCTAAGAAAATCTACACAATGGGAGGAGAGAAGACATTCAGGTAGACAACTAGTTGTCTCTTCATTTGAATAGTAGAGGGTGAAGTAGGTCCCCACTGTGTCTCATTTTCTCGTGGAGGCATGCTTGGTGGTCTTGGTAGCCCAGGTGAGATATATGAGTGACGTTTTTGCTTGGCTGGAGGAGTGTGGAACTGAGGTCTATCGTTGGCCATATTGACATCCAGGGACAATGTATACAGCCACATAAAGAAATAATTCTTCAATCAGCAAGCCCTGTCACTTGTGCGTTGATGGCCTACTCTGGACCTTGAAATGCTTGCATCTATGCTACAGGGCCTAAGAATTTACCATCTATGTCCACGTAAGGGCCTTCTGCAGGAATTGTAACTATGGCCAATTAAACATAATGAACCAAGTTATGTTAGCAAATAATCAAACTTTTGTTCTATGGGCAGATCTCTTTGTAGGAAGCCTGACTATAATTATGAGGTTATTCAATTATTGAGAGCAATAGTCCTTTCAGAAAGGGTCTAGAAAAGATGGCTCCTGTGAACTTTGGCTTTCCCAGTGTTTCTTTGCTGGCTCACCCAGGAGGGACATGCTCTTCTTTTCTGATATGTCAATTACTCCTTAATGCATCATTCAGGATTTAGAACATCTTGCCTGGCTGGGGGTGATTTTTGTGCTTTTTTTTTACATAGAGGCTATTACATGCCTCTGCTCTAACTTGGAATGTATAATTTTCATGTTGCTTGGAGGGCATCTTACTTCCATGTTATTTGGTATGTACCTCATTTTGAACTGACCACAAAAATCAGATGTTTTCTCATTGTCCTATTAAAAGAACAAATCAAATCAGAAGGGAATGATCTTACTTCTTGGGATAACTAATCAACCTGATTTAATTAAAAATCCCTCCTTGGGAAGGAGACTTAAGAAGCTTCCAATGTATTAAACTAATAAAGTCGAGTATGATTACAGACAGAAAAGAACTTGTGGAGAAAAAATATAGAATCAGGAAAATTAAAAATCAGGTTGTTAGTAAGATATTAGATCTGACATATAATGCTAGTTACAGAAAAAATAAATAAAAATGGGAGAGGAGCTATTGCTTTCTTTTGTTGCGAGCACCCAGATGGTAGACATTTGCACATTGCTCACTTTTAATTAAAATCAGCACATCCAAAATAAAATTTATCCTTCCTTTTCTGCCCTTCACTAAACCCATTCCATCTTCCACTTATGCCAAGCATGACTCTAGGCCAGGGTACCTTCCAATTGTCTGGGTTAGAAACCCAAGGGCCTTTATTCCTCTCTTGCCAAAAGGCTGAATAACAGTGATTAAGAACACAGACCCTGGAGTCCATCTGCCTTGGTTAAAATCTGGCTCCATGTCAATCCGGCTTCCTGTGGTTCATTAGCTGTGTGGTATTGGGCAAAGTACTTCACTTCTCAAACCTCAGTTTCCTCATCTGTTAAGTGGGATGATAAAAGTGACTAAATGAGATGGTCTATGGAAGGTGCTTAGAGCTATGCCTGACACAAAGTAAGCTCTGTCAGAGGGTCTGCTATTATTTTATTTACCTCTTTTTGAATACCTTTTTAGAGTCTGTTGATTATATTTCGTGTGTCTTTTCCTTGTCCATCCCATTGTACATGTTCAGTTCCTCAGCATCCCTTACCTCAAATATAGAAATAGTCCCCAGATGGTTTTCCTGCTTAGAGTCTCATACCTTTCAACCTATTTCTCACACTAATATGAAAATGATTCTTCCTGAGCCTCAGGTTGGTTCATATCCCTTCATTTCTTCAAGACAGTCAATAGCTCCCCAACCCCAACTTAACAGTCTAGGTATCTGGGACTGACATCTAAGGCCCTCACAATTTACCTTGGCCTTTATCTCTCACATCAACCACCACATCCTTCCCTTTTCCCCATACTTCAATTATACTCAATATTCACTGTTCACTAAACTGCCTCAATATCTCAAGGCCCAATTTGAAATTTATAGCCTTTACAAAGCTTTCTCCAAATTTACAGTGAGATTTGTTTGCCATATCTCTCATCTCCCAGGTCTCTTTCATTAAGCATTGTTCTAGTTTGCTAGCTGCCGGAATGCAATATATGAGAAACAGAATGGCTTTAAAAAAGGGAAGTTTAATAAGTTGCTAGTTTACAGTTCTAAGGCCAAGAAAATGTCCCAACTAAAACAAGTCTATAGAAATGTCCAATCTAAGGTATCCAGGGAAAGATATCTTGGTTCAAGAAGGCTGATGAAGTTCAGGGTTTCTCTCTCATGGGAGAAGGCACATGGCAAACACAGTCAGGGCTTCTCTCTTGACTGGAAGGGCACATGGCAAACACAGTGTCATCTACTAGCTTTTTCTCCTGGCTTCTGGTTTCATGAAGCTCCCTGGGAGGCATTTCCCTCCTTCTTCATCTCCAAAGGTCACTGGCTAGTGGACTCTCTGCTTTGCGGTGCTGTAGCATTCTCTGCTCTCTCTGAATCTCGCATTCTCCAAAATGTTTCCTCTTTTATAGGACTCTAATAAACCAATCAAGACCCACCCAAATGGGTGGAGACATGTCATCCCCTAATCCAACCACTCTTGACTAAATCACATCATCCAGGGAGATGATCTGATTGCAGTTTCAAACATACAGTATTGAATAGGGATGATTCTACCTTTATGAAATGGGATTTTGATTAAAACATGGCTTTTCTAGGGGGCATACATCCTTTTAAACCAGCACATTCCACCCTCTGGCCCCTAAAAAAGACATGTTTTCCCCATATGCAAAATACATTAATTTCATAACAATATCAGAAATCCTTAAATCATTTCAGTAGCAATACAAATGAACTGCAAAGTTAGAACCAGTACAAACTCCTATCAAAGTTAGTTACAGGCATGGTCTGTTCTAAGGCAAAATTCTCTGGCTCTGGACCTTTGAAAACTTTTAGCAAGTTATTTGCTGCCAACATACAAAGGAGGACCAGTCATGGGATACATATACACATTTCCAAAGGGAGGAAAGGACACAGGGGTTATTGGACCCCATACAGTTTTGAAAACCCACAGGGCAAAGTCCATTAGATTTCAAAGTCTGAGAATCATTTATCCTTGGGGCTTCTGAAAGCAGCAGTCCCATTCTTTCCAAGGGCTTACACAGCGGCCTGCCTCTCTTCGAATGCAAACTTGGGGGACACTGGGGAGACCACCTTTTTCTTGGCTCCACCCTCTCCAAGCATTGGGGCTGCACCCGGGCTCTCTGCCATCTCTGGGGCACACGCTCAACTCCTCCATTTGGTGGCAGCCAGGCTCTCCTCAAACCCCAAGGAATGTACTTCACCCTCTCCAAGGCCTGAGGCGGCATGACTCTACCACTGCAATGTGGTGGAAGGCCCATCCTCTGCCTTTGGGGCAAACTCACCCTCTCCATGGGCTTGGGTGGGTCTGCTTTCCTGGCCCGAGGCTTCTTGACTTCAGACCTCAACCTCCATGGCTTTGCCTCTGAAGTTATTTTTCCTCCAATGTTTTCTGAACATTGCCGGACTGCAACACACCAGAAACGGATTGGCTTTTAATAAAAGGGGATTTATTTTGTTAATTCTTCCCTCCCTTCTCTGAATTTCTCCCTTCTCTGAACTCCCCAGTCCAGACTGGCAGTGGATCTGTTTATACAGGTCCCACAGCACTCTCGTTGGCTTTCTATGCAGTAGCTTCGGATCATGCCCATCAGACATAAGGGGTTTCCACAAATCCTTCCTGGATAACTCCATGTCCAATCCTGGCTTTCTCTGAAATGGCTGACTGGTTTCACATTTGGCCAAGACCTCAAATGGAGGACTATTCTCTGGAATCTCCATTTCTAGGGGCCCAGAATTTTCCAGGACATCAATTTCTGGTTTCTTTGTACCCAACAGTTCAGTTTTCAGCCTATCTCTTTCCCGTCGCATTTCACTATAAGCTGTGAGGAGTAACGAGGCTGCACTTTCCACATTTAATTTGGAGATCTCTTCTGCTAAATATCCAAGTTCATGGCTTTTAAAATCTGCCTTTCAGCTAAAGCCACTAGTCAATTTTGCCAGATTATCTGCCATTTTAAAACAAGGCTCATCTTCCTTCCAGTCTATAATAACACACGCCTCATTTCTGTCTAAGACTTTATCAGAAATGTCTTTATAAAGAGGCAGGCCACTGCATAGCCCCTTGGAAAGGGTGGGGCTGCCACTTTCTAAAGCAGAAGGATAAATGACTTTGAGACTTTGAAATCCAATGGTATTTACCCTGAAGCTTTTCCTTCCAATTTCTCCCTATGGATGCTGTGACTGTCCTCCTTTGCATATTGGCATCAGATAGCTTGTTTTGAGATTCACAGGTCCACAGCCAGAAGAGAATTTTTTGCACCTGTTTAAGGTGATGCGAGTAGTTGCCAAGTTGACAAGGGGTGGACATGTGGTAGTTAGATTCAGTTGTCAACTTGGCCAGGTTAAGCCACCTAGTTCTGTTGCTGTGGACATGAGCCAATGGTACATGAACCTCATCTGTTGCTGATTTACATCTGCAGTTGGCTATGAGGTGTGCCTGCTGCAATGAATGATGTTTGACTTAATTGGCTGGTGCTTAAATGAGAGAGCACAACATAGCACAGCCCAAGCAGTTCAGCATACCTCATCTCAGCACTCACAGCTCAGCCCAGACCTTTGGAGGTGCAGAAAGAAGTCTCCCCGGGGAAAGTTGTTGGAACCCAGAGGCCTTGAGAGAAGGCCAGCAGAGATCACCCTGAACCTTCCCACATAAAAAAGAACCTCAGATGAAAGTTAGCTGCCTTTCCTCTGAAGAACTAACAAAATTAATCCCCTTTTATTAAAAGCCAATCCGTCTCTGGTGTGTTGCATTCTGGCCGCTAGCAAACTAGAACAAGTATATATGTCTTTATATTGCAGCCCACTCAGCAGACATATTAGAAATATGACTTTATTTTTTTCTAACTTGGAGACCTCTCCCCATTCAACTGTCTGGCAGAAATGTAATTTTTTTTAAATAATTTTTTATTAATTAAAAAAAATTACAAGAAACGTGAACATCCTTAATATATGCTCATTCCATTCTATATATATAGTCAGTAATTCACAATATCGTCACATAGTTGCATATTCATCATCACGATCATTCCTTAGAACATTTGCATCAATTCAGAAAAAGATATAAAAAGACAACAGAAAAATAAAACAAAAACAGAAAAAGAAAAAAAGAATTTTACATACCATACCCCTTACCCCTCCCTTTCATTGATCACTACCATTTCAAACTGAATTTATTTTAACATTTGTTCCCCCTATTATTTATTTTTATTCCTTATGTTCTACTTGTCTGTTGACAAGGTAGATAAAAGGAGCATCAGACATAAGGTTTTCACAATCACACGGTCACATTGTGAAAGCTATATCATTATTCAATCATCCTCAAGAAACATGGCTACTGGAACACAGCTCTACATTTTCAGGCAGTTCCCTCCAGCCTCTCCATTACATCTTGGATAACAAGGTGATATCTACTTAATGTGTAAGAATAACCTCCAGAATAACCTTTCGACTCTGTTTGGAATCTCTCAGCCATTGACACTTTGTCTCATTTCACTCTTCCCCCTTTTGGTCGAGAAGTTTCCCTCAATCCCTCGATGCTGGGTCTCAGCTCATTCAGGAGTTTTTCTCAATCCCTTGATGCTGAGTCTCAGCCCATTCTAGGATTTCTGGCAGAAATGTAATTTTAACTGTTCCTTGGGACTCTCTCCTAAGGCTGTTGCATGGTTGTTGGATCTGAAGCAGTGCCAAGGCATGCAGCTTTCCCCTGAGGTGTCTACTGTCCCTCTTTTCAGGCCCCTCAAGCATGCTGGCTCTTGTCATCTTCTCAACTATACTTAGGAAAGGGTAACTTTGAAAAGCCTCCAATGGGGTAGGTGAAGTGCTCAGTTTTGAGAGATATGTGGGATATCCAAGTGAGAAGTCCAGCAAACAATTGGATTTTTGGTCATTCAACTAACAAATATTATAAAGCAAATATTAGGTGCTACCAGTGAGTACTGGTGAGTACCTAACTGCTGGGGATCTCGCCTTGAACAAGAGAAATATGGTATCTGCTTTTATAGAAGATCAGTTTGGCAGATGTGACTGAAGCTCAGGGTATAGGTATGGCTGGAACAGTACACCTTGAAGTAAGGTGTCAAATGGTGCTTGCATTTCCTTTGACTGGGGAAAAAGTTGGTCGGGATTTATGGGGGGTTGGTGATTTGTAGATGGGAAGATAAGAAATAGAGGGAGAACATGAGCTAGGGCTCTAATTTTCTCAAAATATAAGCGAAATAATCTGATAGGGATGAGAAGCCTGAGAATCAATGATGAAGTGAGAATTCGAAGTTTGCAGCAGTCATTGGGGGGACTGGAGAGGATGCTATCAAGCACAAATGAAAGAAGGCCTGATTTCATATGGACACCATTCAGCAGCATTATGTGGTTTTCACCAAGGCTGCTCAGCAGATCTGGTATAGAAGCAGAAATGAAAATTGTAGCGAAATGTCATATCATATCTTTGTCCCCATAACATTTACAATAGCAATTTACATGTAAGTAGTGATCAATAAACCATGATAGAGCATAATAATTATTTAAAAAGATGGGAGGATAAGGAATATTGAAGAATTCTGTTGTACCATGCATATCATAAGCAAGAGATCAGATTATGATTCTAGAAAAGCAAATAAGATAGAATAAGTCAGTGTCCAAGTTATTCTATAAAAATAGACCTTACTAAAAAAAAATGGAAATATGAGTTCAAAGGAAGAAGTACGTTGAGAAATATTTTATTCTTTTAAATAATTGGGCTTTGAATTGTCATAATAAAGCATACATATTTCCCCCAGAAAGAGAAAAAAAAAGAACTAAGCAAAAGCCTCCTTTCATAAACTCACTTCCCATTCCAGACATCTCCCTAGCGCTGAAATAGTTTGGAGCATTGCCTTACAGTTATTTTTTTCTAAATATATCCTCATTCTAATATTCTATTTTAAATATCATATGATATACTGATGTAAAATAATTAGAATAAGTAAACTCATAGAGTCAGAATCTAGAATACAGGTTACCAGGGGCCAGGGCGGGGTAGGGATTGAGGAGTTAATGTTGAAATTGTACAGTTTCTATTTGGGTGGATCGTAAAGTTTTGGTAATGAATGGTGGTGATGGTAGCAAAATGCTATGAACATATTTAACAGCAGTGAGTTATAAATGTGAATATGGTTAAAAGGGGAACTTTTAGGTTGTACATATGTTATTAGAATGAAGATAAAACATAGGATTGTACAACACAAACAGTAAACCCTATTCTCTATGATGGACTATGGTTAATAATGCAATTATAAGAATGTTCTTTCATAAATTATAACAAATGTGCTACACTATGGCAAGGTATAATAATGGGTGGTATATGGGAACTCTGTATATTATGCATAATTTTTCTGTAAACCTATAATTTCTCTAATAAAAAATTCTATGTCTTGCACTCTTTACAATTAAAAAAATTCTCTTTGCAGTGGACACTTTTGTTGCTTTTTCAACATCCTTTGTTTCCTTTCTCCTTTGTCATTTCTAGTTTGGTCTGTACCCATTTCTAGAGGCAATGAACCATTTCAAAGCCAATCAGGCATGGCATTCTCTTATTAATAGTCCAAGGATGTGAACAAGACTAAACTTGGCTCAGACCAAAAGGAAAAAAATTATATTTCATGCTTAGGAAAGAAGTATGTTCCCTGCCTCCTGTTTCCCATTTATCAAATTTCTGTAAGAAATTTTTGTGGGTTCTATATTCTGTTCTACTGGTTGTTCTGTCAATTCCTTCTGAATCAAACTTTCAAACTCTCTCGTAGAGTTTGTCTTTTCTCAATTCTTTTCTTCTCCTGAATTGGAGAATTCTTTTTATTAATTTTTTTTGTACAAAATATATATACAAAAAAAGAAATAAATTTTGAAGAACATTGTAACAAGTAGTTATAGAACAGATTTCAGAGTTTGGTATGGGTTACGGTTCCAAAATTTTCCCTCTAGCTGCTCCAAGACACTGGAGACTAAAAGGAATATCAATATAATGATTCAGCAGTTGTACTCATTTGTTACATCCTATCTTCTCTTTTATAACTTCTCTTCTCCTTTGGTCCTTCTCCCAATCTTTAGGGGTATTTGGGCTATGTGCACAGGCTATTCTTAAATTCTTATTTTCTCATGGCATATATATGAAAAACCATCTGGAAGGTAATACATCAATTTTTATATGTTCTTTCCCAAGATTGGGATTGGGGAGTGGGGTCTTTTACTTGCTGTATTACGCACATTTGTGTTTCTTGAATATTTGGTAACAGGCAAGTATTACTTAAGTAAAAAAAAAAATTTAAGAAACAATTCAACACATGAAAATCTTGTAAGCAGAGACCTTAATGAAGTCTCTCTTTGTGTCTTTCTTTTAGTGTATTTGCTTTACTTAATCCCTTTGTGCTTTCCAAATACACGATCATTTTATCTACAATGATAACTTTGTTTCCTCCTGTTCAATAATATTTCTGCTTCTTACTTTGTCTTCTTGTCTAATTACATTTCCTAGCATTTCTAGGACAAAGTAAAATGTTGTGACATTGGAATTTATTTTGCCTTATCTCTAAATTTAATGGACTACTTTTAGTATTTTGTTATTGAATATGGTCCTGTCTTATGTTCTGAGATACACTGATTTTATCTAGTCTTATTCTACTAAAGATTTTTTTAAATAAAGCCCTAAGCACCATTCAAATCTACATTGTCAACTTCACACTTAAATTCATGAAAATTTATTATATAAAAAGGGCTTTTCACAAATGTACGTAGTGCAACAAGTAAAAGATCCCACTCCCTAATCCCAGTCCTTGGAAAGAATACTTAATATAATAACTGATGTGTAGCCTTCCAGATGGTTTTATATACATATATCATAAGGAGACATAAATGTTCAAGAATAGCCGGTGCAATTCAGTCTTTTGCTACAACCTTTATTGAGCCCATAGCAAATTAAGCAAACTATCTTGCAGACTATATTGTTTAGAACAATAGGTAACAGTATCTTTAGTGTAATATTAATATGCTTTCTAATTATTCTGAATTTTGACCAGTGCAGCTAACACTTTGCAGGAACTAATTGGCTATAATAATATAGCAAAGTTCCTTTTTAGCCTCTGCAAGTTCTCCTTTATGAGAATCTTTACCCAGAGCAGAGGGGAACTGTCCCTCCTAATTTACAATTGATGGGTCTTTCAGATTAATTTAGGTGTCTCTGCAGAATTGAGCATTTCAACTTTATTTTTCAAGCTTTAAGGGATTTGCATGTTGTTTGCTTCACATTTGGTTTTCACCAGTGTCTTGAAGAGTGCTAACATGTTCCTTGGCACTCACCAGCTTTTATATATTGATTGAATTTTCTTTGCTTGAACAACTGCATTATTGTAAGCTATGCACAAATGCCACAAGCCATGAAAATTCAGCAGTTGGGTCAGACTTCAATGTAGATCTGAATAAATGAACAAAAACAATTAAATGCATGTATTTATCAGAGAAATGAGGCTTTGGAAAATTCCTCTCCTACTCACGCCACTGTACTGTTTCCCCACTTCTGTGGTTACAGTGGTTAGGAGTGCAGCTGGGGAGGTAACAGGGGATGGAGGAGGCAACCGACTCATTACATGTGGCTACCCAGATGTGAGAGTCTCTCAGAGATGTGGCGCCTGCCTCTGTCTACACGGCCTAGCTTGGCATTCTCCTACCCTGATTGGTGATGAGGAACAAGTGGACTCCAACAACATGGCTCACTAATGTGTACATTCATTCATTCATTTGGCCCATGTTTATGATTGAGTGTCTACTTTGTTTAGCACAAGAGACATAAACCCCTGTACATCATATCCCCTACCTAGAGTCCTTGAAGGCCCACAGTGCAGTCAAAACAAATCAGGTAATTACAATGCAGTGTCGTGGAGGGAGGGAGAGAAGGGGGAGGAGTAGGAGAAGAAGGGCAGGTGGGGGAGGAGGGGGAGGGAGTGAAAGAAAAGAAGCCATTATCTTCTTTGCCTTCTTATTCCCTTTTGCCACTTGTGATGGGATGTGTGTTTTCTATTTGAATATGAGACTTCATTTTGAACAGGACTGAATTAAGGTTTGGTCTCTGAGGATGATGAAAAGTTTTGACTCTTAAAAGTTTGACTCTTAAAGAAAGGAGGATTCAGCAGAGCACCATGCAGAAGTTATTGGAGAAAAGTCCCCACTGTTTCGTGTCTATATCCCACTGAGTCAAGATTCCTCAATAAGCCCTGACACACACACATACACCATTTACTATGCCGTATCTACCCCTGATTAAGATCCTGCTGAGTAGTCCCATCATTTTCAGATTAAATCAGAACTTCTTAGGCTGGCACTTCGATATATAACCATCGGGACCCACCAACACTGCTAAGCCTCATCTCCCATCTCTCTTCTGTGTGTTCTGTGGTCGAGCACTGCTAGGCTAAGCAAATGCTCCTGTAGACAGCCACCCTGAACCACTTACTAAATGACCCAGCATTCTCCACCCACTTTGTAAAATACATGGACAATGCATTGAAATTTGGCACTTAGTGGACTGTCCTCTCATACGTCCTTGTTCTTCTGCTCTACCAAATGAGACAAAAACTCGCCCCCAGTCAGTGGTGTGTTTCCAAACTTGTTCAGGCTTGTCGTACTTGTTATTGTAATTATTATGCGAGCTGATGAAACGTGAGTCCCCGGCAATCAGAGTGCTATTTATCTATGCAAACTGTCTTGAAGGGGTTGAAAACACTTGATAACGGCCAGTTGATGAAGACTGTTACCATCAAATTGGGGAAGGAGAGTGACTGTAAAAGAGTGGGGAGAAATTTTGAAAAAGCTAGACATCGGTACTTAGAATTCTTGGCAAGTGTTTTTAAGTCTTTTTTTCATTTTAAAGAAAGAAAAAGTTTAAAGAGTAGATGAAGCAATATGGCATCTAAGGAAGACAATGTGGAATGATAATCCAGGACTGCACACCCAAAGAAAAATTCATGGCCTTGTAGCTAAAGAATGGTGAATGAAAATCACCATTTCTTTTAAATTAAAGCAAAATGTACAATGTTTTATTGACATACCCTTTAGCTGACTTTAGGGACTAAAGTAACCATAAATTAATTACTGTTCCCCAATGAGACAGACAAGAAGCCACCTCTTATTTGTATTTGTCAGTTCTCAGGGGTTCCACACTCTCTCATGCCCTTGCAGTCTTTGAATGTGCTGTTTCTTCTGCCAGGATATATCCTCCCTGAGCTCCAGCTTCTTTGCCTTAGCACACTCTTACTTATCATACAATACCTTATCAAGTGTGACTGCCTTCCTTTCACCTCTTTTTAGTGCTTCTTTTATTAAATCCCTCACTTTTTTCAGTCATTCTTTTGTTCCCACCAGCAGCTGAACCTCTGTATTATGTTTGGGGAACATCTTACTACAGAAGATGAAAACACCAGCTCTTCTCTTCGTGGTCCATGCATGGTCTCAGCTTAGGCACCAGGTGCCATCACAGACACTTGCCCTGACTTTGAACTGCCTGACTCTGACTTTCAACCAACAGCCAGTGATGTAAAGAAGCTGGACACTGCCCAAGCTACTCTCTTGGGGCTAGTGACCACCCTGCAGGCTGCTGCTTGCAGTTTGGAGCTGCCAGTGGCAGAGGGTCTGGTTCTTTGACCCTCCCTGATATTTTGTGAGTCCTCTAACTTATAGCCTTTAATAAGTTCTTTTTCTGCTCAAATGAACTGAAATGGGTTTCTAAAGGCTTAAAGCAAAGGAGCCTGCCTGTTACTCTGCCTTAAAGCCATGATATCACATTGTGACTGTTCTACTTGTCTCTGTCCCCACATGATTGCGAGCGGGGCAGACAGCAGTTCATCTCTGAAGACCCAATGCCCAGCTCCGTACAGAGCAGTGCATAGTAGATCCTCAATATAAAGTTCCCTCTGAAAATCCAAACCCATAGAAATAGAGTGAATGATGCCAGAACATTTCTGGCAGCTGAGGAAATGTGACCCATCTGTATTCATCATAGAGGACCAGAACAATCACGAAGAGTTCTATATCATTTAATTAAATACAAAATAGTAACACACATTGGATGCTTAGATACTTAGCAGCTCTGCAAAGTGTTTGTAATACATGTGGAAGACATACTGTCACATCAGAGACCTTCCTTGTAGTGAATGATGGATAATTTTAGGAATAATACCAGTGAAAAACCACTGAGCTGGCAGAAATGGCATCTGATCTGAATCATTTCTGTCCACCCTGTCACACATTCTCACCATCAGCCAGTCCCAAATTTGGCAGCCCTTCTGGGACAGCTAAGAAAACACAAGTATAACTCCTAAAAAGAACCCATACTTGGCTTTTCAGATGCAGATTCCCATGGAAACCAGAATGGAGAGAGAGGCAAAGGCCGGTGGAAAACCAATCAGAATATGCTAGGTCCCCAGAACCAGGCATGTTTGTGTGACTAAATTAGCTATTTATTTCTCATTTTTCTTTTCATTTCATGCTATCTAGAGCTGATTTATACCTTGTCTCTGACCAGGAGTTATTATCCATCATCTTACATTGTACATTGTCTCTGAGCAGATAATCAAGCATTAGCAGCAGTTATGTTAATAAGGGTATAATACATGGATTTTAAATGCCTCCAGTAACAGACAGACACACACTTAAATTTACCTAATAGCCTATGCTTAGAAAACTCTGAAACAGGATTTTAGGACTATAGAGACCTTGATGTTCTCATAGACCTATCTCCTAAATTTTGATATTTTAATCAGGCTACTCACTTAAGGCTTTCAGTCCTGATTTAACATCTGATGTTGAAGAATTAACCTGTCTTCTCTGTGTTCAATTATCCTGTCAGTCAAAGATAATAATAACAAATACCTCAATAGACCTCTGTAAAGTTCAGTCAAGGTAAAAGAGACCAGGTTGGACATGAGTTTTTGGGTGATCTCCTCTTTGGACTTGACTCCTGTTACAACAAAATGTAAAGAATATCTACCTGCCTGATTCGAAATTTCTTCTGCTACTTACACTCCAGGCAGATGCTACCTTTCTTTCATGTACAGATAAGTCACTTTTGTGATTCTTTTCTCGACTGTCCTCTAATAGGGCACTTTGATCATGTCTCCAACATAGCATTCTGTAGTTTTAGGATCATTTGTTCACATATCTGTCCGTCTGATTAGCTTTTGCACTCTATGGGGACAGGGTCCTAAACTTATTTGTCTTTAGATCCCCTGTGCTTTGGTTGGCACATAGCAGGCTTTCCATGAATGCTTGTCAAGAAAATAAAGGAGATCACACTTAAGAAAGTGCTTTGAAAATCACAAAAGCACTAAGCAAATCTACAACATTATGGTACAGTATTCATTACCACTGATGTAGAGGGAAGTGCTTTGAAAGTACAACAGTCAACAGAAGAATAAGATGATCCAATTATAACCAAGCATCAAAGCCAAAGTGGAAGGTCCATAGGTCCATGATTTAAAATCCTTATCATAGGCACAACAAACTAAAATGAAAATTAATAAAACACTCCCCTTCCCCCCCAAAACAACACAACTTACTAAAAACAGAACAAAAGAAAAAATTCAAAACTTAAACAATAACAAGAAACTCCAAAAAAAGAAACCCCAAACCTATATGCCTCCTTGCTCCCTTCTGCCACCTCTGCCCTGGGGGGTTCTGTATACAGCCAGGCCTGGGGGCCTCACGGGAGAAGGGGTTAGCTGTGCTTCCCTGATCTGAGATCACTTAGCTGCCTTGACTTGGTTCGAGATAGTCATTACAAATTCATCCAAAGAAAGGCAAGTGGACAAATGTCAAATGCTAATAATATGTCTCTTCTCTGTATCTTTCCAAACAATGCCACAGTCCATTCTCACTCACTGCATTTTTCCAAGGCCTTTCCCCCTTGAGGTCTGCAACAATATCCATAGCTATTGAACTTGGGACAATTTGTGGATTAATTTGGGTGGGTGCCATCAATATACACACAGAAAGGGTTATTCCCTGTCATTCTTCAAATGTACCAGTGTCCAGGGTCAGCAAGGTTTTTCTGAGATCATCAATGGGTGCAGACTTGTGGTGGCAGCGAGATGCAAATACTCTTGATGACTAACAATAGAAAATCTAGGCTTCTAATTTATTCTTCCTTAAACACTGTTTCAGAAAAACCAAATGAAGTAGACTTTTCCTTGGCTTCCCACCTTCCATAGACATAGCTGGCCATGTCACTTCACACCTTACAAAAACATCTTTCCCTACTTTCTTTTGTTAGTTGGGGGACCATATGTTCCCATTTGTCTGGGACAGTCCTGGTTTACACTTGTCCTGGAGTGATCATTTATAGCTCCCCCCACTCATTTTCTAAAGTTTGTACAATAGAGCTGCCTTATTATTATTCTTGAGTGCATCCAAGAATAGGACAGTCCCTAGTTACAAGGAAGACACATGGCTTGGAGAAGAATGCAGCCAGACTCCCAGGCATCGAATCTTGGTTCCACCCCTCACTGAATGGACAAGTTGGACTACTTAACTTAACCCCACTGCGACTCAGTTTCATCATCAATGAAAAAGAGAGCAATAATAATATTTGCCCCCATCTTCTTGGATTGTTGTGAGAATGAAGTAAGACAAGATGTGTGGGGCACTTAGCTGAGTGTCATGTACCTGCTAAGCCTCAACAATGATAACAATCATTCTTATCTCCTTCTTTCTTTCTTCCTCATCTCCCTTCCTGCCTTCATTACTCCTCCATCACTTCCTCCACCTTCTTTTTCATTCTTTCCTGTTTTTGTTTTCCTCTTAAATAATTGAATCATTTGGTTTGTCTGAAACATTGGGACCAAATCAATACAGCAGAGGCAGGTTGCTCTGCCTCATGCCAGATGCCACTGAGCCAGAGAATGGTCAGCACAATATTTTAGAAATTCTTTAGACTCTGTATAGGTGCTGGGTAATTTTGTCATCTTTGGGTTGTGGGGGAGTGTAGGAGCTCTAGGCTCATGTTTGTTGGTCATGATGGTTCCAGGCATGGGATTCTTACAATTCACTGGTTTTGGACAGTGAATCTGGACATAGTGACATATGCTTCTTCTTGATTTGATCCCAGGGAAGTGACTTGATCCTGGGCTGCAGGGTTCAATGTCAACATTCCTGATTGGAGAGTCAATAGAGGGGCCAGAGTACTGTTTGTTGTTCCAGGGCTGAGCTGTAGGCCGGGGTACATGTTCTTACCACTTGCCCTGCAGTCTGGGGACCTGGAGCATTGAAGTGTAGGGAGGTCACACACACTGATGTCCCCAGTCAAGCATCTGAGGGGTGAATCTTCTCTGACAGTTTCTGGGGTAGTCATAGCAAGCTGGGAAGCCCAGTTGGGGTCCTGCATGCCCCCTACATGTCTCTGCTTCTCAGAATCCTCTGATTTTGGAGGAAAAGTGTCTTGCAGAAAGTTTTCTGCTTCCTCTCTAGCTTGAATGCCATCCACTTTATGAATCTGGCAGTCCAGGAAACTCTCAGGATTGAAACTCACATTCAAATTCTGCACCAAAAAAAGAGAAAAAGCATTAGGATTCTACTAGGGAGGTACGCTACCAAAGGAAGAGGCACAAAGAAATTTTGACAGGGATATCAGAGAGTAATACATGTCTTCCCAGTTGACGATTTGCTTCTAGAAGTGCTTAACACTTCTGATCTGAAGTGACCACTGGCTGTGCTGTCCAGCCTTGGGAAGCCTGTGAAGTTCTAAGACTTGTATCCTATTTTAGTTTCCTCCCTTTCAGGGAGCTGTGCTTAGGATTTTACAAGGGACCTCAGTTATGGGATCCACAAAGGACCAAAATCTGGGGTTTAATTATTTTATATTTGGGATACCATTTTTGACTCCTGGGATGTTTCCAGAATAGTAACAGAAGCATCAGCAGCATGTACCTTTTTTGGTTTCTTACACAGTTGTTCCAGAGTTTTCTTATGATCAGGGAGACTGGGCCATATGATAGGCTTAATTCTGAAATAAGAGGACATTTTTAGATGAATGAATGGCAGAGGGAGCATCCATAATAGGTTTTCCCACTGATTCTGAGCCTGGAATCAGAAGGTCAGATATCTAATCTTGCCTCTGCCACAACCAGGTGGGTGACCTTAGAGAAGTGACTTGCTTTCCCTGGGCCTCAGTGACCTATCAATCCAATGATGAGTTGGACTAGAGACCATTGTCATTGATCTACTCTGTGAACAAAACATAACAATGATATACCTCTAAGAAAGAACCCCAAGAGAGAAGGAACAATTAAGAGGTAGCTTAATTGGAAAAGAGGTAGCTTTGGTGTAGCTGTGGAATTTGACTTGGTCATCTATTCCAAATATTGATAAAATCATCTTATTCCTTCTATTTACTGGATGCGACTCCTCTGCTCAGATTTTGCTGGAGGCAAAATTTACCAAGTTATCCAGGGAACTTGCTTTGAGTTAGTGCTTTTCAAATTGGAGTCTTTGTAATCCTGGTGTTGTGTGGTCCTGTGCTGAGGCCATCTTCTTACTTTTTCGTACAGTAGGTAACTAGTGTGTGTTTAAAACATCATTTTTATGATGACACATACATGTTCCTATTATGGGGTAGAATGCAAAAGGCCCATAAATTTGTGTGATAAAATTTAAGACTTCAAATGTAGTTTGTGTTTGCTATGAGTGCCTTCACTTCCCTTTTATGAGAATTTCAAGGACAAGTTTGGAAAATTTCCTTAAAGAATTCTATTTTGGGGATGGGAAGTTTTGCCCTAAGTCCAGCTTATACATTTTTGCCTTATATGAAATTGATTGTGGAGTTTACTGATACCTTAAGATAAGGAAGGGTTTGGGGCACTGTAATTCCTGAAATACCTCATTCTCCTTTGCGGTTTTATCAATAAGTGGGGTTCAACCTAGGACTGTCTGGGATTCCACACCCTCACCTTCTTAAGTAATTGAAGAAACTCACCTTTTTTCCCACAACACAAAGGCCAAGATAATCAACAGAGCCACAGACAAGAAACTTAGAATGGTGATAATTAGTAAAACAGGATCCATCTCCCCTGGAAGGCAAAGATAGATCTTGCTTAGCATTCACAAAGTCTGTAATCGGGAAATCTTTAAGGATGCATAGAGTTTGTTTAGTGACTTGGCCCTTGTGATGGTTAAGTTCATGTGTCAACTAGGCCACGTGTTGGTGTCCAGTGGTCTGGTCTAGCTAGCACTGGCCCAACTGTAACTGCGAGGACATTTCGTAGACTTAAATCATCAGTAAGTTGATTGCATCTATTACTGATTACATCTACAATCAACTAAGGAGAGTGTCTTCAGCAATGAGAGACATTTCATCCAATCAGTTGAAGGCTTTAAAATGAAAAGTGATGCCCTCAGCAGTCAGAAGAGAGAATTTTCATCTCTACTTGACCCAGCCAGTTTTTCCTGGAGAATTTGTCAAAAACCTTCATTGGAATTCCCAGCTTACAACTTGCCTTACGGAATTTGGACTCATGCATCTCCACCATTGTATAAGACAATTTAATAAAATCTCATAACATTTATAGATATCTCCTGCAGGTTCTGTTTTCCTAGGGAACCCTGACGAATACAGCCCTATTTATTATCTTTCCAAAGGTGTTTTCAGTAAACTATGATTTGCTAGCTTTATGGGGAGTTTTGGCTTGAGTAAGTGACACTGACTTAGGTTGCCATGTCCCGAAAATCTGCCACTTGAAATATAAAAGTGACCTAGCATCGAAAGTACCACCCCTCCTCCCCCACTCCCACCCCCACCATGTCTGTACCAAGGGAGAAAAGCCAGAGCAGGGGGTTGATGAGATGAATATTTTGCTCTGCGATTTCAGCAATTCTAGAGTATGGGAAGTTGGCTTTGTAGAACAGTTCCCCCCACCTTCACCATCCCTCCAAGGGAAGGTATATGTGGGGGGCTTTGGGTCTTCAGGGGCCTGTCTAAGCCATGTTCTCAGGCTCCTCTGGCCATTTTCACTTCCTAGGTCCCAAGGACATGTTCATTATTCTGGTAAAGAAGGTACAGAACAGCCACATCAGCCTGCCCAATCACTACTGCAACAAAGCTGACCCCTCAAGGAGCTTTAGAGAAACCAGCCATTGGGATAGCAGATTAAATGGGGGTGATTTCATCCAGAATTACTAGAAGGTCTCAGAAACACCCAGAATACCAGGTTCAAGAGAACCTCCTTCCACTATTTCATTGTTCTTCACAAAAGGGGCAAAGGTGGCAGATCATTCTCCAGAGAAAGTATAAGAACGCCCTCTGGGAGAGTCTTCACTTTCAGGTTAGTTTCATTTCACTTGTTCTCACATTTGCTTACAATTTTCACATGCAAAGCAATGTGCAAATACCCTACTGTCACTCCTTACCTGTGCCATCAGTCTCTGGAGTTCTAAAGTGGTAACTTGGACTCCAACTACTCCAGAAGCCTTTATAAAAGTCTCCATTAGGGATGGATCGAACTTTAACCTCATACATTGCATTAGGTTGTAGCTTTCTCTGCAGGAGTGTCACCTTTGTAGTGGATAAATTCACGTGCTAAAGAGTAAAAAGTGGGAAAAAGAGAGGTTGATAAGATCTCTCAAATCAATTGAGGTTGAGCTTCTTTAGTCATGTGAGCATTCTATTGAGGTTCTTTCACATTTGTTACAAGATGAGGTTCTGATGTGTGGCAGGGTCAGCAGCAGAATTAGAGGCAGAGTCTGTTAGTGCATCAATGATGTTACAAATGACCAAGGAGGACAGTATTACAATGGCCATTGGGTGAATTAGACTCCTTCACATTTGGAAGGAGGTAAATCATTCCCAGGCTCATGCCTCCCTTTCCAAACTTCAGTCTCTTCTTTTTCTTTCTTTTCTCTTTCAAGTCCCAAGGGGATATACAAAAAATGGTAAAGGGTTTTAAGCAAGAGTCGTTTCCTTCCAGAAAGATACCATTTCACATTGCAAAAAGCAATGTAGGGAAAGCCAGTTTTACAACAGTCTCTCCAATACTGGGGCAAAAGCTCTATCAATTGGATGAGTAAGTAACATCCCATTGTTATTACATTCTTATTAATTTTATTATTAGTAGTTTTTACGTATTAATCTAATTTTTATATTTCTTCTTTTATGAAAGGCTTTTCCAAGTTCTACTGTGATATTTATCTTTTTCTAAATGATGTAAGAATTCTTTATCTATTAAGGTTACTAGCTTTAATATATAAAGTTGTATATGTGGCAATTGAAAACTAATTTTTAATATACCTTACAATCTTAATTTTTGTGTGTGCTAAAATATATAAACTTTTAATTTCTATTTAGTATATATATCAATATTTCCCCTTTTTAAACTGCTCTGCCTACGACATTCTTCATCTCAGGATTATATAATCATGTGCTTATAATTTTTCACTCTCCTTTAATCTTTCATTAGCTTCTTAAAACATCTGCTATTATTTTGTTATATCAAGGGATAGGCAGCTATTTAATTTTTTTTTCTCCAAATAGCTAACTGATTGTCTTAGAGCCATTTACTCAAAACCTTTCCTTTCTGTACTACACTGGCTTTTCAAAGGTGAAATTTTCAGATATATAATGAAAATAAAAGTTACATTTTGAACACAAAAGTGCTAGAGGTTCCCTAGTAAAATGCACCTTTGGCACAACAGTTGGTCAGTTGGGACGCATGGGTAAAAAGAAGGAGCAGATGGTTTGGGCAGACCTTACATTTATGGAGGTAGCTGCCATCCTGCAAACCAACAAGACTGATCCTAGCCTAAGGAAGGATGGCAGTATGGGGAAGCCCCAAGAAGGATTAAATCTCATGCCTCTGACAGTGTGGTGACAAAGGGACAGAAGTTAGACCTGTGGTTTAGGAGAAACTTGAAAACTTGGAACAATCTACTTTTCTCCTACCTCTTCCCCTAAACAGATTGTGGGAACAGCTAGATCATTCCATTCTCAGCAAATCATAAAGAGAGAATCTAAACAACCCTCTAGATTATGGAGGGGGAAATCAATTTGTTAATTCAGAGATTAAGAATTTAGGTTTTAAAACAAAATAAAAATGAAGAAAAATAAGTTGTTTCTTCTCCTTCTTACCTCTTGCCACCCCCTTAACTCTCATAAACCAAACTGTGGCTATGTCACACTGATGTTATGTAGAGATGTTTCTCTGTCTGACTAACCTATGAAACTGTCATGCTGAATATGAAACTTTTTTCCTTTATTTATTAATTTGCATTTACAAATACCTAAACTCACCAACCAAAACTCTCTATACTTATACCTACCAAGCATTGCACTTTTTGATGCTCCAAATAAAGAAGATTGATTTTATCTCGATCTATTTTGTTAATCTGATTACCTAATTTAGAAATTTTATAAAGACAAGAAAAAACAAAAAAAGCAAAAAAAAGCAGAGCAAGTTGGCAGTGAAATGGTCCAGGAGAGATCCAGGTATGTGGTGTCTGAAGTTTACAGTTTGGGAACTTACAGTTTTGGGAGTTTCTTTCAATAAAAGTTACATTTTGAACACAAAAGTGCTAGAGGTTCCCTAGTAAAATGCACCTTTGGCACAACAGATTGTGTAACATTTTGTTTTATAAAAGTGGTTGATTTCCATACCTTCCAGTCATTTTCATGTTTTTCCTGGCGATAGGCCACATCGTGTACTAATTGTCTAACGTACTTTTTTTGCAAGTGCGATGTATTAAATGTCAATTCAAAGTCATTTGCTCTCTCACGATAGACGACCCTTATATCAAAAGGATCCTCGGGCTTCACTGGAAAGGAGAAAGAAATGAGGACAGTTATATGGCAATCAAGGAAGTAATAATAATTTTAAAAATCCACCTACCCCAAAAATCATTTTCTTTTTCTGTTGCAGAAACTAGCAAGCTGTTCAGAAAACCATTCCTTCTTACTGGGTTTGAAGTCAAAATACATTTCCAGACCTCCTTGCAGTTGCATGTGGCTTCCTGAGCAATGTAAAAGGAAGCACCTCTACTCTTGGCCAGAAATCCTCCAATGCATGACTCCCATGCTCTTTACTCCTCCACAACTTGGAGTCATATGTTGAAGATGGTGGAGCCATGGATGGAAGGAGCCCTGAATATTACTTGGAGGACCAATCCCCACAGTTAGGGACACTCATTTTGGTTCTTATGTGAGCAAGAATTAAACTTATGGTGTTGGAGATATATGTTTTGGGGCTTGTTACAGCAGATAGTATGTTTTATACTAAAGCACATTCTCTTTGCCTTTTAAATGCTACAGAACTTGATGCTAGCTAACACCAAAGAGAGAGCTTTGAGTCTTAACTATTCCAATAAATTAGGATATATATTGGGGGCACCTCATCTCAGCCACATGGAAGTTGAGGGTCTGCCTCTTGGCCTTGGCCCATAACTTTCAGAGCGACCTCATCTGTCCCTTCTCTCAGTCTTGTCCACATTAACTCATGAACTGCCCTCCAGCCTCTTCCTTCTGCCTATCTCACAAAGTTAAGACTGAATGAGCCATTTAATGCTATTGGAAGGTGACAGGCATTATTTCAAGCAGAACATATCCTGAGAAAGGTGTTGAGTTCCTAGAAGAGCACCTGTGTTCACGTGACCTGCCCACCATTGACTCAAGGCTTCCATGTCTTGGTCTCGAGGTTGTTCTTTCACCATTGCCTGGTCTTGGGACACGGTGGGTAGTTTTGTGGCATGACCGATTTCAGGCCGAGATGGAGGAACACACAGGTTAAAATCTAATCTAACTCTATTGCTAATGAGAGAGTACGTGCTCAAAAGACTGAGCTGGATTCTAGGCTGTCTGAGCTGGGCCCAAATGGACATGCAGTCCCAGTCAAATGAAACCTGCGATGGAGTGTTATCCATCATGATGATTATTTGCTCATATTGTTGACAATCTAAGTTCTTCCTGTGTGGCCCTAGAGGTACTGAAAAAGGAGCAGTGACTTCTTCTTTTACCTTGGATGTTTGTAAAAGGGGAAGCTTCTTCTTTTTTACATTTAGATGCACTATAAAAAGGAAAGATACTGGAGAGGGAAGCAGGAGAAAGTGGGCAGGGATAGAAAAATATATCAACAGAGAGAACCCTTTTATTACTGTTAAGTCAGTTCCTACACTTCAATCAAAGAGATACTTAAGATTCATATTCTCAACAAAACCTTCTCAGACTAAATCCCCTCCCTCATCCCCATTCCCCAAGGACTTTGAAGAATGGAGGAATTAAGAGAAGAACAGAACTAGTACTGGTCACACACTAAGTGTTAAATGGTTTATTTACACCGTCTTCAAAAAACAGTAGCTTATCTCTACTATGTTGATAAGGAAATGAAATCTCAGACAAGTTAATGAATTGAAGCTCAATATAAGGCCTCTATAAAATGGTTTACTTAACAGGATTTAGATGCAATTCTCTCTGGTCCTGAGACTCATTTTCCTTCATTTGGCTTTTGTTTAGATACTTCGTTATCTCACCCTGGCTTGTCCAGGTACCTCCAAAGCAGGTCTGTGTCTAGCCAAGTGCAGTGTTTGAGCAAATTAGAAAAAGTGTCTATTCCTCAAGCAACATTTTTAAAAGCTGACATATTGTTGCAAAACCTGAAAAATCGTATGAAATGCTAGGCCAGGACACATGGGAAGGCAGTGAGCCATCTCCTCCTGTCTTTCTAGGGGGCTACACCTGAAGAAAGGGAAGTGAGTGAGAGGAGATGGTTGCCTGGGAGCTCTGACTCTGGGCTTCCATCAGGAGCATCCAGTTTAAATTCAGGGAGCTGGCATTCCATTAATTAAATGTCACGTCAGGACTCAGGAAGCGATGCTGCTGTGAGATAGGCCTCCGCCGCCCCTCGTCCTGCTTGCTCAGGGGAGATTTCCAGAGCCCTAAGGGGCTCACATCACCCCTCTCACAGTGTCCAGGCTAAGGGCAAGCAAAGTGCATACTCGGCATCCCTAAACAGCGCTCACCCTGGAGGTAGTGGCTGCTGCTGTGTGGTCAACACGATCTTTCACTGCCTAAGGTTTCTATCCCACGACCTCTGTGGTCCTACACGATAATTGTTCACACATGGAACTTGTGCTTTTACTCCCTCTTTTTCCATTTCAAGGAAACAGAGCTGAGACTACAGTCCAGGTTCTCAGCTCTTTTTTTACTCTTTAATGAACATGGCTCTCTCAGCTTTGATTTTTCATTTTTGGGAGGTTTGGGAAGATAGGGGAGCAGAGAGAGAAGGGACCATAATATTTAAAACCAATAAAAGAACACATCTCTTCAATCTCTGTGGGTTGTTTTTTCCACTTACATATATTGTCTCACTTATAATTCCCCATAGACAGCATAAACACTACAGTTCATCTGCCATTGCACTGATATACCCTAACTGACATAGACATTCCTCATAACAACATCTCTGAGGTTTTGAAAAAGAACTTTCTTCACCTCAGGGTCATAAATCTGTAAGTCATGGGAAAAAATTGGGGGATTATATTCTTAATTTTTCTGATTGTTTTGATTTACTTACATGTTACCCAAATTACTGATTGTTATTAATATTGATTCACAACTATATAATGGAATGGATTTATTGATTTATATCATTATGTGTATGGTTATTATATATAGCCAAAGAAACATGCAGGTGGAATCTAGCATTTCAAATTAGCATTTCATTTGAAATGTAATTGCTGCCTTTTTTGGTGCAACATGTATCTTCTAGGTCAAATCAGATTTACTCCCCAGTGATAAGTCTCTCAAGAAGACATATTTTCTTTAAGAATAACTTGATAATTTAGCTGACACACTCGGAATATAGTGAGGATATGGGGAGAAGATTGTAAGAAATTCAGGAGAAGGCAAGGTCAGGAAGGAAAGGACACAAGTGGGTGGATGGCAGGAGGGCCAGCTCTAGTTGGACACTTCATTTAGATTATCTCTTGCTGTAACTTGTAGGTTTCAGCCTCCCTTTTCCACAGCTGAGTTTGAAGACCCTCAGGATGCTCTCACAGTGGGAATTAGTAGCATAAGTTTCAAGAAGTTCATTTCTTTTAAAAAAGTATCTGCATTAGATAGTTTGCAATTATCTTAGGGCAAATGCCTCTGTGATTTGCCTGCTTTCAACATACAGAAAGCCCAGATAGAACTGGTATCTTCAGATATATGCAAAAAAAGGCAACCGCAGCCATATACAACTTCTTACCTATTTCGACTATTTTCATTCTTTTGCACGTTATGTTCTTTCCTCCAAGTTTCACACATATTTTGCTGTCTCCAATCAGTAGGAATTTATTTGTCTTGATGAAATACTTCTCTTGAAATTTATTCAAATCCAGACATTTTTGCTCTATTAGGGCCTCACTGTAGAAAAAAAGGGAGTATACTTTAATTCAGGCAAGAGTTTCTGTATAAAAATAAATAGCAACATAGGCACATTTCAGTTGTGTGAATTCAACTCTTCACAGGCATGGGTGAGTGCACGTGCATGCAAGAGAGAAAGAAATAAATACGTGGCCTCCTGCTGCCATTAACTCAGTGATGCTTTACTCAGGCGCTAGATGTAATCATATCTGGAATGGCCAAAGCATGTTCATGAAAATTATGGAAATATATGTGATTAATTTTAAGGGTTTATTGACCATTTAAAAGTAAGGAAATACTTGGAGTAGGTGGAAAGTAATTCTTGCTTGGTGTCCTGCAGGAACAAGTTAAAGAAATTTAGACTGTATTCCCAGTGCCTGCCCATGCAAAAAGAGAAAACCGAAAAAAGAAAGAGAGACTGTAAAGAAATATTGACCAATAAAGATTTAATGAGAAAATAGTCTAAGGGTTTATATACATAAAACCACATAAGGGATTTCCACATGCAATTATGACTGTGTTCAATTTTTGCCTTGCTAATATACCTTAAAATCAACCCTTCTCTCATGCTTTCTGACTTAATCTTAATATGCAATAGTAATGCCCCAGGAATTGGATTCTGTCACTTCCCTAGCCTCCTTCTCCCAATTAAGACCAGACTTCCAGGAAACTGATGAAGGGGGAATATTGCTTACTGTGCAGTTAATATCAAAAGCTATAGGTTTTACTTTAAAAATTCCCACTTTAAAAAAATTACAATTTCTAGTTCCAGTAATGGCAGAGTAGTTTTATTAGACTAATCCTTCCATAGATAACTATTATAAATAGAATACTTTTAAATATACTATTTAAAGGCTAGTGTCAAAAGCAGGCAGAGACTAGAGAAAATTTCACCCTTATAAAAGGGTGCCTACAATTCTTGTTGCTATGTTTTATTTTTTGGTCTAAAGTCACTCTTCAGCTCACCTGTGACAAGCATCTAGAATTTAAGTAGAAAACCACAATATTAATATTTTGAGAAGTTAGAGGGCAAATTTTGGACTGCCTGAATGCCTGGATATTAAGAGGGAAAAGCCTAGAGATGAGGAAGTTACAGAAAAGGAAGACCCCATATATGCATATATACTTCACTGAAATCCATATATGGCCCCATAATTGTGCATATGTGTATTGGTAGAGGTCTTCAAGAAGCTCATGTGATAGTAATGGATAGGAGGGTGAAAGAACTAAGTAAAGATTTTAGGTACTGCCAATAAAAGAGAATTTGGAGAATAATCTAAGTTAACTGCATAACAGAAGAAGTTGACAGACTCCAGTATTAAAGCCAAACAAAACAAAACAACTGTCATCAACAATATCCTTCCTACAGCCACAAAATACTAGAAATGGCAAGAAAGAAGAAAATGTGACCTATAGTCAAGACAAAAAGCAGTCCATGGAAATTGACTCTAAAATGACCCAGATGTTGGAATTAACAGAAAAAGGATTAAAGGAAGTTTTTGTAAATACGTTCAACAACTTAAAGAGAATATGGTTATAATTATAATTATTGTGCAGGTATGCAATCTGGGCAGAGAAATGAAATGAAAACTTGAAAGAGAACAAACAGGAAAATACTATAACTGACAACTATATGCTGTGTTCTAGAGATGCACTTTAAATATAAAGATATAAACAAAACTGCAAATGAAAAGATGGACAAAAATGTTTCAGGAAATCAATAGCACAGTGTAGTGGGTCCTCCCCAAATATATGTACAATCCTAACTCCCAGAACCTGTGAAGGCAAGCTTATTTGGAATAAAGTTCTTTGCAGATGTAATTCAGGTAAGGGTTTCCAGATGAGATCATCCTGAATTAGCTGGGGCCCTAAATCCAGTAATGGGTGTTCTTATAAGAAACAGAAAAGAAGAAGACAAACACGGACACAGAAGAGAAACCCAAGGAAGAAGGCCATGTGGAGATGGAGGCAGAAATTAGAATTATGTAATTACAGGAAAAAGAACTTCAAGGATTGCTGGTAGACACCAGAAGGTAGGAGACAGCTATCAGCAGCTAAGAGGAGAATCTCCTTCAGATCCTGACAACTAATCCTGACAACCCTTTGATTTCAGATTTCTGTCCTCTGGAACTGTGGGAGAATTAATTTCTGTTATCTTCAGAAATTTATGATAATTTATATGAGTCCTAGGAAATTGACACACACAGCAAAGCTTCAACAGCTAATACAAGATTAAACAATATAGTTTTACTGACAAGAAATATTACTAGAGGTAAAGACCAACATTGCATAAGATCAGTTTCAATTCATCAGGAAGGTATGCCAATCATAAACCTATTTGAACCTAACAGGAAAGCTTCAAAATACACGAAACAAAAAACTGATAGAAATACAGAGAGAAATAGAAAACCCATAATCATTGATGGAAATTCAACACCTCATTTCAATAACAGATATAATGAGTTAACAAAATATCAGTATAGTTTTAGATCTGAATAATATTATAAACCACCTTGGAACTAATTCAAAATTATAAATTACTATAACCAACAGCTACAGAGTACACATTCATATTAAATGTACATGGAACATTCATCAAAGTAAAACACATTTTAGACCATATGTTCAAAATTTCAAAATTTTGATAATTCACTTTTCCCACAACAGAATTAAACTAGACAAATGTAACAATAAAATGTAGAGAAGATTCCAAATATTTCTAAATTAAACAATCTGTTGTAAATTGTGTCAAAGAAAAAACAGTGAAATTAAAAGACATTTTAAGCAAATGATGATGAAAATACAGCAAATCGAAATGTGTGGACTACAGTTAAAAGAGTGCATTAATTGCTATTACTAGAAAAGAAGAAAGGCTTAAAATAAATGATCAAATTTCTATTTTATGAGCTCAGAAAAAGATGAACAAATTGAACTTAAGTTGTTGCAAGGAAATAGCAAGGAAAAAAGTAGATAGCAATAGACAAATAATAGAAAAATTAACAAAGCTAAAATGTGGTTCTTTGCAAAGTTTAATAAAAGTGCTAAACCCTAACAATACTGGTTAAAAAATTGTAAAGATATAAATTACCAATATCAGAAATATAAGATGGGATGTCATTTACATACAGATCATACAGATAATAAAAGTATAAAAAGGAGATATTTCAAAAATCTTATTCCTATAAAGTTAAGAACTTAAATGTAAAGGAAAAATTTCTTATAATTAAAAGTTGGTAAAACTGACCCAGAAGAAATTGAATATCTGAATATCTCTATGTCTTCCAAAGAAATAAAATTTACTGTCAAAAAGCTACCCCGCAAGAAAACTCTATGCTCCGATGTTTTATACTCGTGAATTCTATCACAAATTATAATAACTCTTCACAATAGCTATAAGAACTAATAAAATGAATTCATCAAGATCAATATGTAGAAGTCAGTTGTATGTCTATAAGCCAGCGTCAAACAATTGGAAAATGAAATTTTAAAATAATAGTTTCATTTATAATAGCAATAGAAACATAAACTACTTAGGAAGAAAATGAATGAAAGATATTTCAAGGCCTCTGCACTGAAAATTGCAAAACCTTGTTGAGTGATATTAAAGAAGAATAAAACATATGGAGCACTATATTCACGGATCAGCAAATTCAATAGTGAGCAGATGGAATTCCCTAACTTAGTCTATGGATTCAACACAATATTAATCAAAATCCCAGCACGTTTATCTAAAGATTGAGAAGCTGATTCTAAAATTTATGTTGGAATTCAAAGAATCAGAATAGCTAAAAGAATATTGAAAAATCAGAACAAATAGGAGGATTCAGAATACATGATTTCAAACTTAGTGTAAAGCTATGGTAATTTGACAATTTAGCATTGGCATGAGGATAGATAAATTGATCAATGGAAGTAACAGTGAGTTGGAAATAGACTGACGCATAAAGGTTCATTGATTAAAAAAATAAACACCCAATCAATTCAAAGGGAAATGGAATCTTTTTACAACAAATTTTCCAGAAACAACTGAGTAAATACATAGAAACAGGAAAACTTGATCCCACACAAAATTAATTAGGAATGGATTACAGACCTACATATAAAGGTTAAAGATAAAAATCATCCAAAAATAAACATAGGGAAATACTTCTGTGACTTGGGGTGTAGGCAAAGATACCTTAACAAGGACACAAATCATGAGAAAATGCTATATTGGATTTCATCAAAATTAAAATGTTCTGCTTATTAAAAGACACTATTAAGAAAATGAAATTGCAAGCTACAGATTGGTGAAGAATAGTTTCAATACACATGTATGACAAAGGAATTGTGTCCAGATTATATAGAGAGACCATACCCATCAATAATAAAAGGACAGACATCTCAGTGAAAAATAGGAGAAAATACTGGAACGAGTATTTGTCAAAAGACATAGAAATGCCAAGAAGCATATGAAAAGGTGTCCAACATGGCTATTTGAGAAAGGCAAATTAAAATCCCAATGAAATATTATTTCAAACCCACTAAAATGTCTAAAGTTAAAAAGACTAATTGTACCAAGTGTGGGCAATGGTGTGGATCACTCATATGGTACTGGTAGGAGAGGAGATGGTATATCCACTTTGAAAAATTGTTTGGCAGTTTCTTATAAAGTTAAATATTAACTTATCCTTAATACAGCAATTCCACTCTGAAGTTTTTACCCCAGAGAAATGAAAATGGATGTCCACAAAATGACTTGTATAAGAATGTTAACAGCAACTTTGAAAAACAGTAGTCCCCTGTGCTGGTTTGAAAGGAAGCATGCCCCCTAAGAAAAGCCATGTTTTAATATAAATCCCATTTCATAAAGGTAGAATAATCTCTATTCAATACTGTATGTTTGAAACTGTAATGAGGTCATCTCCCTGGATTATGTGATTTAGTCAAGAATGGTTGTTAAACTGGATTAGGGGACAACATGTCTCCACCCATTTGGGTGGGTCTTGATTGGTTTACTGGAGTCCTATAAAAGAGGAAATATTTTGGAGAATGAGAGATTCAGAGAGAGCAACACTACGAAGCAGAGAGTCTGCCAGCCAGCGACCTTCGGAGATGAAGAAGGAAAATGCCTCCCGGGGAGCTCCATGAAACAGGAAGCCAGGAGAGAAAGCTAGTGGATGATGCCATGTTTGTTTGCTATGTGCCCTTGCAGCTGAGAGAGAAGCCCTGACTGTGTTCGCCACCTGAGAGAGAAACCCTGAACTTCATCGGCCTTCTTGAATCAAGGTATCTTTCCCTGGATGCCTGTGACTGGACATTTCTATAGACTTGTTGTAATTGGGACATTTTCTCAGCCTTAGAACTGTAAACTTGCAACTCTTTAAATTCTCCCTTTTAAAAGCCATTCCGTTTCTGGTATATTGCATTCCAGCAGCTAGCAAACTAGAACATCCCCCAATTTAAAAAACACTCAAATGGACATCAAGAGGAGAAAGGATGAAACTTTTATGTCTCAGACGTGTTCACTCGTGGACAAGGTGGGCAATGAGATGTGCAGCAACATGAATAAATCTCACTCAAAACATTTTTGAGTGAAGGAAGTCAGATAGGAAAGAGAAGACACTGTATTACCCCATTTGTAAGAACTGTGAAGAACAAATGAACAAAACTAGTTTTTGGTGATAGAATGCAAAGCTGTGATTGCTCGTGGGTGATGACTGTCTGGAAGGGGATATGAGGCACCCTTATGAAGGGAAAGAAATGTTTTATATCTTGATTGAGGTGATAGCTGCACATTACATTTCTCCACACTCATTAAGATCTGTGCATTTCACCATATGCGAATTTTACCCCCAAATGAACTGTTAGCTAAAAAGAAAGTAAAATAAAATTGAAAAAAAAAAAAGAAATTAGAGAAGCCATACCTAGAGATTAGGATAAACCCTGTGAATTAGAGCAGTCTGCCTTGTGTTGTGCCACTGGTCATGGCTTCTGATAATTGGATGAAATTTAGCATTCCCTCATGAACAGTCCAACTCAATCCAATCCAAACCAATTCAATTCACCCAATTACATAAAAACCCTGTAGGTGCTTCTTTACTATGTATTGCTAGGGCTAGGAATGTTCTGGGTGCAGCAGCTGCTACCCCACAGGAGGCTATGGAACACTTCCAGTGGGGCCGGTTTGAATTGAGATGTACTTTAAGTGTCAAACGCACACTGGATTTTGAAGATTAGGTATGAAAAAATAATGTAAAATATCCATTAATAGCTTTTGTTCCAGATTGATTCTACATTGAAATGTTTGTATTTTGGATATATTGGGTTAAATAAAAAAAAAAAAGTCAAATTAATATCTCCAGTTTCTTTCTCCTTTTTAATCTGACCACCAGAAAATTTAAAATGACATATTGTGGTTCACACATTTGTGGTTTCTTTGTGTTTCTAATATTCTAGAGTGTTTGGGGGTGAAAGTGAGGGGAGGGGAGGAAAGAACACTGCTGCACCGAAGCAGCTCTACAGGCTAATGACCCTGTAAGCCCTTCCTAAGGACATCAACCCGAATCACTCACACAGAGCCCCTTGCTCTGAAAAGATGATGGTGGACTGCTGGGGAAAGTACAACCTGCTTCTTAACATCCCCTCTACCGCAACACCCCCTACCCTCCCAAACTCCACCAATCTTGCCCAGTTTGGTCTGACAAATACATTTCTCTCACTGGTGTAAACAAATCTTTTACATGGAAATATTGGAAAATAGCTTTTACTTCTTGGGTGGCCCTGAAAGTAAGCCTCGAGCTCAGAAATGTTGAATAATTTTGAGTTAGGATGGTTTACCGCAGAAAGGTCTAAACTAGCAACACTTGACAGATATTTCTAGGAAAGCCTAGAATTTCAGGTAGATTTATTTGGCAGGGTGCAGCCTGTGATGTTGGTGGAAATTGATGAAAACAAAAGAATTACATATTTGAAGTGTTATCTGTAGATGGTATATGGGAGTGAGTGTGGTGCCTCAAGAATGTGGAAATAAGTTTGCTTTCTAAGAGCTGCCTAAGAATACTATGCAACCCAACAAAGTGTTCCGAATTCAAGTGCCTAAGGGATCTAGGAAAGTAAGGAGGGAAGTAGGCCTAGCTTCTGAACTAGAGATTCATTACCCATCATAAGAAGCAGCAGAATTCGATTCCAGCTTTTTTCTTTTTTTTATCTGTTCAGGCCCATTGCAATCAGATCTGCTTTTTCAAGAGATACCTAGTTTTTTAATTGCTGGCAACCAATTAAAAAAATTAACCGCTTTGAGTTATGAACCAAATATCTTTGGTCATCAAATCAACAAATTTCTTGTTTTGTCTTTAAATTTACTGAACAGCCTTTTGATTATATTTTAAATGAAATCTCAGTTAATTCACACTGAGGGAATTGCCTTCCATACAGGCCAACATATGTCAGACACCAATCCCTGTGATCTCAGTGCAAGGCTATTGCTACGATCAGAGTTTAAATAGCTCCCTGGATCACAGAGTCACAGAGCTAGGTAAGGTTTGCTATTGGGATTTTAACTAGGTGTCTCTAGCACCTCTGTTTTTTCATAATACTGCAAGGTGCTGGTCAGGCCACTCAGGGTGGCTGAGAGTTGGTTAGAGTTCTGGTGAGTGCAAAACCCCATCCCCCACACCTAAGGGTGGATTTATACTGATATGCAACCTATTGTCCTTCCCTGAGGCCTATTCCAAACCCCAACACCTATAGCTTCTGAGCCAAGTATGGATATTTGGACCTTTGATAACTGTCAATATAAAGCAGATAATTGGTGTGGTAGATTAAAACTTGTACCCACAAAGACATGTTCAAGTCCTTACTTCCAGTCCTGTGGGTATGAACTCATTTGTAAATAGGCTCTTCAACGATATATTTAGATGAGGTCATAGAGAATCAGGGTGAGTCTTAACCCAGTATGGCTGGAGTCCTTGTAAGCAAGGACATTTGGACACTGAAACAGACACCGCAGGAGACAGAAAGAGACAGATCACTGAGTGAGGGAGGCAGAAATCGATTGTCAGCACTCCTCTCCACCAGACTGCCACAGACTTCAGAGAAGACATGGCCTGTCGATCCCTTGATTTTGGACTCCTCACCTTCAAAACTGTCGGACAATACATTTCTGTTGTTTAATCCAACTAGTCTATGGTATTTGTCACAGCAGCCCTGGCAAACGAAGACAACTGGCATACTGGCAATCCAATTCTGTGAGCTTGGCTAGCCCAACCCCATCCCTGAACGACAGTTTTCAGACAGATCTACTCGTGGAACATTAACTAAATCAGTTTCCAAGCCTGGGAGCGGCTGGGGGGACAGATCCCAGTCGAGGTGTTGGAAAAGGCCTCTCGGGGACAGCCGCCTGCTGTCTATCAATGAGGAGTTCAGCAGATTGCACAATTTTCAGTGACTTCCGATTTCTTCTTTCTGTATTTATGTTAACAGAAAAATAAGCCCAAGAAAGCTGGTTTCACTGTGGAAAAGAAATCCAACTGAACTATCAAATGAGGCGCTTTGCTAAACTGAATTTAATTTGAGATAAATTGTTCCTTCTGAAACTTCCTCTCAAGTCCTAGGTACCCTTTCTGAAAAAAACAGCTGCTCTGTAGACGTACCCCAATCTCCTAAGGAGTTCATAGTGCTGTTTCCCACCTAAGACATGTCTTAAAATAATCCCTTTCCAATGGAAATATCTGAATCCAACTGAAAAACCCAAACAGAGGCTATGGACAGATTAACAAGATAACAGGAAAAATTAAGAGACTTGTTAAAGGAAGTGGGCAGGTTTGTTTAGTGTGGTCAATTACTGTGTGAGTGAAAGTGGACCAAAAGGTCAGCTCGGCTTCACATAGAGAAACCGGGGTGAGGCCCATAGTCCACCGATCAGCTGTTCAGAGCAGACAAAGTCCAACTTCTGGATTGGAGGGTGTTTTGCCCCATAAAAATGAACATGTTGTTTGAATGAGTTGTTTGGCTATTTTAGCAGTTTAGTTGGACAGCATAGGTTCTTGCTCTCTCAATGCATTTGATTTCTGGTCATTGTTAGTGAAGTGAACTGACAGAGGCAGACTGAGGAATTCAAGTCCAAGACCAAATTTATCCAATGACAGTAGCAGGAAGCACTGCATGAACAGATGCAAGAAGCTCCTGGAAATTAATATAAGGGATTTGTCTGGTCTAAATATAGTGTGTGGGGAAATCTGCTGAATGTCCATGGAACTTAAGAAGCCCTTTTTTACTACTGGTAGATCTGGACTCATGTTCCCCACTAGGAAATCAACCAAAGTTTAGGTCATCTGACATGAATTTTAGAGATAGCCATAAGTCAGAATTCCATGTTAGAAATTTTTTTCAAGTCACCAGAGTTAATAACCCTCAGAAATAAGAGATGATTTGTGGATACAAATAAAAAGATCTCCCTATTCTTTACTAAGCTTTCAAACTTTCTCTCTCTTTTTCTTGCCTTTTATGTGAGCTCTCTTGAAACCAAGAGCCAATTTATTCCTGTGGATTTTTGGAACATCCATAATGAGGGAATCGTCTAAAGTCAAATGTATCAAGAGGGCACCTAGAGAATTGATGCAATGTTAAACTTACAAAAAAAGCCTATTTACTGCCTTTGTTTGAGTTTGGAAGTTAGGTCTATATACATAGAATTCTGACCTAATGCCTCTTTCCTGTTACTGACCACACATTGAGTGTTTCTTCTGAGTGCTTCACATATACTAAGTTATTTAGTTGTCATGGAACCTCCACATAAGGTAGGCATATCCCATTTAATAGGGAATAAACTGAGGCACAAATAAGTTACACAACTTGTCTTAACGTCAAAAATCTGGCAAGGGCAGATATTATATTAGAAATATCTCCAGAGTGTAATCTAAGGTACTGGCTTATCTCATGTTAGGCAAATAGATTTTTACAGAAGGGGATATTCTAGGAGAACCAGGACTTGAACTCTGCTGACAAGTCAGGAGACCTGGAATTTCCAAAGCCCATCCTGTCAATGACTACAGCAGCAGGACCTGCACAGTGGAACTTGGGTTTCTCTGCTTTAGTCTTTTGGCAAAGGGAAATCATTCAATTTTAACATCTGGTAATTATGCCACCCACTCCTTATTCTGTGGCTGTGACTGGGCAGCACGTGAAAGGAGAGACTGAGGACTCCCAAGTGCTCACGGAAACCACCATTCCTCACCAAATCTCAAATTCCAGATTGGTGCTGTTGACATCGGGGTCATCCAAAGCACAGGTCAGTGAGTGTTTGGGTCCATCCACCTCCAACTGGCTATAGCACGAGAATGAGTAGTCTGGTTCTGCATCTTCATCGTCACCTGGGGAGGAACAAACCTGCAGCTATGAATGAAGCAAATAAGTGCATACTTTTGAACTCTGGAGTGACATCAATAAAAGGGCAGACTTTTTTTAAAAATATAAGTAAATGTATATATTATAGAAAATTTAAAACATAAACAAAAGTACCTAGAGGGCATAATGAATTCCCATGTACTCATCAATCCATGGCAAACTCACCAACGCTCCTTTTCCTCCCTCCATTTATTTTATATTTTTATATATCAAAAAATATATTTTTATTGACAAATCTTCACACCATACAGTCCACACATGGTACACAACAAAAGGCCCACAACACCATCACACAGCTGTGCAACCATCAGTGCCCTTGCATCACTAAAAGGGCAGAGTTTTGTGGCAGACATTTATATTTTATCTGGAAAAGGAAAGCCAAAGGGCAAGGAGAAGAGCGAGGCTTCAGGAAAAAAAAAATCGATGAGCATGGAGTTTGCTAATAGAAAAAAAGTTCATCACAGTTAATGAATAACATCTAGATACTATTTCTAAGTATTTCTGCCATTGGACTAGTGCGTCAGAGATTTAGAACGAGAAACTGAACCCGTTCTTTTCTTTCTTTAAACTGGAATATCTTCTGTTAAGGTGTACATTTCAAATCAGAGATACGTTATCTCCATACCATTCATAGGCCACCTAATCTAACCTTTGACATTATTACTAATCTTCATAAATTCTCTCCCAAGCATTTTTCTCTTCAGATGAAGGAAAACGATAGACATCTCACAGTCAGAAGTTCACTTTTTAAATGGGTAGCTTTCCCTTGATTGAGGCATCCTGACTAAAAAGTAGCATTGATTCTCTCCATTGTGTGCATACTGTTTAAGGCAACTTCCCTTGAGCTACTGACTGAGCCAAATATGATAAGAGAAGGTGAGATCTGACCGCACTGAGATCTGGCGGAACTTCCTGTGAATCTTAGAGGTACTACTTCATTTCGATGAGGATGGAAAAATCCCTCAGCAAATATATGCCACATATTTGCAAATACAGGATCTATGAAAATCCAGAGAAACTAAAGTCATTCCCAGAGTAGCTGAGTGAGTGTGAGCCTCTGTCTGCTTCCAGGAATTTTTGTCCATCCTTCCTGGGAATTAGAGGCCCCTAGGGCTTTAAATTCGACACAGAATATGCTAAAATCAAGCCCCAGCTAAGTGCCCCGAAGGCAAAACAGTGCTCTCTCTACTTTCACTCCCTCGGTCTGTGGGAAAGTTAGGAAAGGGGATCGTGAGTGGACAAGCCAACTCAGTTCACCCAGTCTTAGCAACAAATCTCAAGGAGCACCAGCTAGATAAAAGCCGTGGGCGCTGCTCACTACTACAGGCATTTCTTTTTTTCCCCATTCCCAATATCCATCCAGCTCACAGTTCTGCTGCCAGCAAAGACTCCTTATGTAATATGGGCAGGGCAGGGCCTTTCTCCTGGTGACAGTAATAAGAGTTCTATGTCAACTGAAAGTGTTATTACCATGGTTTTGAAATTACATTGAATTTTTGAATGAGTTATTGTACTACTCTTTAAATGCTCACTATAAGCATATTTATCCAAAATTTTTTTTGGAATATGTTATAGGCAAGGCATTGTCTTAAGAGCAGCATAAAAGTCTTTTTCTCTGGAATTGGTTGAGAAAAATGTTTAAATCATTTGTGGTTTTTTTTTTTTTAAGTATCCCTTTCATCTCTTGACCATCATTCTCAGAGTTATCAGAAAACTAATTTATATTTTAACAAACAGCAGCTGATTAGTTTGAGAATTCCTAACATCGCAAACTAGGAAGTATTTTGATATGATCAAGTGGGTGGGTGGTTACCCATAAAATGTCTTTCAGATCTTTAGAAAAAATCAGAAATTGAAAAATTCTAGCGAAAAAATAAAAGCAAAAACTCGGCTCTCAATTAGAATTCTTATTTCTTTTAAAAATGGTGTAACACTCAATGGGAAATAGAAAGAGTATATTATACCAAAAAGAATAAGATTTGTGTGAATATGTCATATTCAGCGTAAATCTGTCCTACATATGTCATTTTGCAAACATTTGGCATGACACAAAGTGATTCATATCTGATCACACTGAAAAATGTCAACTCTCTCACAATTCCCTAAATGAGAAAATTCTAGGGATTTCCATCCTTAGTAATTACATGACTTAAAATATCTAAGCTGAGTCATTAGGCTGATGTGCTTGATATCATCTATAGGCAAATAGTTTTAACTCTTAAAGCGAAAGGGCTTAATTTGCAGGAACAATTTGCTGGTCCAAATTGCCAGGTAGCTCCTGCTGCTGAATTATTATGCATACACCAAGCAGGCAGCATCTCTTTCTAGGTGCTAAGTAAGTTAAGGAGAGAATTATTATAGAATATTCAAGTTTGTTCACGTGGAGACATGCGTGTATCAATGAGATAGTTCATTTAGATCTTTCTCTATTCAGTCACCCTTAAGGATCCCACGTGAATCTATAAAACTAAAGAATTTTGAAGGGATTTTCAAATATTTACTGAATGCCTGCTATATTCTAGACACTCTTTTGGTACTGAGGCTATAGCCCTGGTCAAAGCACACAAAGTTGTTTCTGGATATTATTTTATCATGAAAGTTATGCTTTTGGAACCTCCCAAAAAGCTCACCGACACACGTCTGGCTTGATATTTGTACAAGGGAAAATTGCCTTCAGATATTCCAACAAGTACAGTCATCAGTTGTAGCCTCTGTATGGGTGTTATTTCGGTAAGAGCACACGAATCAATCAACATTTAAGTTCCACATTTTGAGAGCCATTCAAATGTGTCCCTTCTTGACAATTTTATGCTCATTTATAATCCACCTATGTGTTGTCTCCAGTCTCCCTGCCCTGGTGGTTAGAGCACACAAAATGACAATATCTGGTAAGTTCTCAAACTTTTTTCTGGCCGGTGGCCTGGTTCAGGTAGCCTAGATCTAAGTAACCTGAAGCACATGCCAGAGCTAATCCCAAATCCTAAAAAAAAGTTAAGAAATGACTCACCATTCTGTGCATAGCCACTTTCTCCAGAAACGGCATGAAGTAAATAGAAAACCATACCAAAAGCTGTACAGAGAATTGTCATTCTGAGAGGAAGAGGGGAGAGAGCAGACGTGTGAGCCTATGTGTACGAATGAATGGGAGAGACAGAGAAAAACTTCGATCTACAGCTTTATACTTATTTAACCACAGACAGGGGGAAGTATAAACATTACAAAAAAAAAAAAAAAAAGAGGCAAGTGCCAGAAACAGGAAGTCTGGGTAAAAGTATTGCTGCTGTAAGCAGAGGTAGGGGGAATCAAAGGATAAAGCATTTTGAATTATTGAACTTCTCTGATATTTCTTGCAGCCCCCAAACTTAAGGTTCTTATTTCAGAGTAAGGTACTGGATTCAAAACTAGGCTCCTGCTGCTTGTGAATTGGTCCCACTTGAAAAGAATAACGAGATAAAAATCTAAACTTAAAAAGGTAATCAATTATTCGAAGGTGAGTTTTACTTTAAAGAAAGCTTCTGGGCTTTATGGAGTACTTTATTACAGGTTTATTTCAAATAGCTCCCCTTTGACCTCCACACACCAGGGAATTTTGAATCAACAGTGAATTTTGCTGATTTGTTCTCTGTGTATCTCTAGTATTAATCCCTCACTCGTTATAATAGGCATTCAAGAATTATCTGTTTAATGCAGGGGTCTGCAAATTATAGCTCAGCGGCTAAATTTGGTGCACTGACTGTTTTTTGTAAATAAAGTTTGAGTGGCACTCAGCTCTGCCCATTTGTTTTTGTGTTATACCTATGGCTGTTTTTGTGCTACGATGGCAAGGTTGAGTAGCTGACACAGAGGCTGTATGGCCTGCAAAGTCTGAAATCATTACTATCTAGCCTTAGAAAAGTCTGCTGACCCCTGGTTTAGTGGATAAAATAGTTAGTTTCTATATTTGAAATAGGATTCTATTTGGAAAACCCGATTTCACACCACTCTTCTGGAACACACGGGTACTTACATATTGCTTCTGAAGACCAGGGCATTAACACAGATAATTCAGACTCTCTCTAAACTTGTCTGCTGACTAAAATTATTCCCAATGTGGCTAACAGTGTGTGCTAAACTTGCCTGCCTTCTTGGGCTAATTTGGATTTTTTCTTTAAACTGTTTACCAGTGTTCAGAAGCACAGGTTGATGGCAGCCTTGCCGTGAAGAGACAGATAAGCCTTCTATAAAACATGCCCCTGCTCAGGTCCTCAAATGAGTAATCCAACCTGGTTTGGGACCATAAAACACCCCCTTCTTGATTCACAGTGCCTCCCTTTTGGAAAGAAAGTATCAGTCTGTGATTATAAATTGGTGAGTTCAGAGAAGTTGGAACAGCAAGAAGTGGACAGCAAGTTACAGACTTCTATTTGATTTACTGTCATAGGGTAGAACTGGTCCTTTGGGACTGTGGAAACTTCTAAATTTACAAAGACTAACAATATCACTGAGTGTGTAAAAAGGAGATTTGAAAGCTGCATGAGTAAGATTGTCCCACCATTATGGCTATTGTGATCATCTAATAAATTGAGAAAAGAGGAGGTGGAGCATTTGTACCAATCTCTAGAAGTTCCTTGTTAGTGCGGAGGCCATCTCAGTAAGAAGTAATGCCAAGCTCTGGACTACAACTCCAGAGAATATTTTAGAGCAAGAAGCCAATTGAAGAAGACATATTCTATCTTTCCCATCTCCTGGACATCCAAAAACATCTTCCAAACCAAATATGGGGTAGTGATTTTATGTGTCAGATAATACTTTTCTTAATCTTGTTTTGGAAGTTTGGTTAGAAAACCATAAGCCTGATTCACAAAATTGCTATGTTTTGCTCATTGAGCTGAATATTCTTTCAAGAAAGATATAATTACAAATTTCCATGAACTAAGGAAGTGTTCAAGGAGAAATTACAAATTAAACCTGTGCACAAACCCAGATCTCATAAATCGCTTATAGATTGTCACTCATTGGGTGTGTAATTGGGTCATGTCTCTTTAAATTCTCTTGTTTATCATTTAAGTGGACTATCATTTTGATTGTATCTCTTTCCTTTAGTTGTGAAGATTTAAAAGAACAAAGCAAAGACACAATATTTTGGTACAGCATGTGCTAGTTTTTTCAGGGGATTTCCACTGGTGTATTTACTCTCTTTGGGTGGGGGCAGGAGATGCCAAAGGACCTCAGACAGAAACCTAAATAAAGCATGGGGAGCTCGAAAGAAATGAGGTCACACTAATCCTTTTAAAGATAATGGAGGGTCCATGGTACCATGTGTATTTTCTTCACCCAAGTCTCATGAATCCTTTGGAAACCTAGGAAAGCTGAGGATGAATCTTCTTGCACCATTTTCCCCCAAATGAAAGACATTGACTATGTTGTTTTGTCACTTTTGTCTAAGAGAGAGGCTGAGTGAGAGGAAAAGAGGATTGGGAAAGAGTCTCGGGGAACCCTAAGCCTCTGCCTGTGAACCCACGATTTAGTTATCAGACTCTGGTCAAGCATGTCCGTGGCTGCTTGATGGGACCATAAGTGTTTTCCTTTGCTTTTCTCTCTTCCCATCACTTCCTTTTATTGCTCTCTCTCCCTTCCCTTCTTTTCTACTTTGTTTGTTCACCTTTAGTTTCATGAGTTCCTATGATATGTAAAAGGAAAGGCATTTTCTTGCTTCTCATTTTCAAGCAGATCATAGCGTCCTTGCAGGACTCTCAGTACCAGCTGGCCATGTCTCTCTCCTTTCTTCCTTTTATTCTAATCTTTCAAGCCATTTGCCAAGAGGACAAAGCATATAAAAAGATTTTTTAATTCTCATACTGCAATCAATTTTATGTCATTTACATATAACTGTCAGGTCCTGAAGAGTTCATACAGCTGAACTTTAAGCTAAATTTGGGATCTTGGAATCTTAGAGTTAGGGGAGTGTTCATACTTTTTATTTGATTTTTTTGCAGTTTATTTACTTGGTAAATAAAGTCCCATGTTTTCCATCATTTCCCAACCAGTGTGATATGTTTCTTAGGAAAATAAATTTTCATTTCCGTTCTTGAGAGGTATAAAGCGTAATGGGACAGATACCTATACAATATCTCTTTCTTGAGAAGCAAACTATTTCAAGAGCAAAAGTATTTTTCAGAGTCAGTTTTTAAATGGAGTTTTAAAAATACCCCTTCAGTATTTGGTACTTTGTTCTAAATGGAAAAGATTTAAAAGTTACTCACCTTATGATTGAAGAGTGAAGGATAATAAAATGAAGCAATAGTAGCAGTAAAAATATTAAAGGCAACATATGTAGCTATAGGAATATCCTTGGCAAAATTTGATATTTGCAACACACTTGAAAAATCCTAAAACACATTCTCTGATCGGTATTAACTCCCACGCCGCCTTCTACTATTCCTTAAGGTGGGAATCAATCTTGGGTATCTGCTTTTCTCTGAAATAAAAATCTAGGGCTGCTCAGTGGGTGACTGGGGACCTCAAGAGCTATAGGAGAAGAGAAATGAAAAACTCAAGGGTGAAAAATAAGTGAAGGGAACTGTAGGGAAGCCTAATCTTGCTCTTCTAAATGAATTGGCTTTAACATTTTATCAGTCTGTGCTGAGTCAGTCCCTAGGGTTATAAGGGGGAGTCCCAATATCATGAAGTTTCATTTCCAGGAGCATGACATTTTCCTTTTTGTGGCTCTACGTTCATTTCCCTTTCCTCCTTACCCCACATCTTCAGCCCCATTTCTTGCTGTCATTCATGCTCTTTCTGGGCAGTGTTCAAAATGTCAATGCTGTTTTGGCTTTACTAGATTTTAGTCTCTGCCTTTGGATGCAATAAAAACAAAATCTTTGAGCATCTTAAATTTTTAAAAAACTCTTTGCTGAAGACATTTCTGCCAGGAGATGAGCATTTGAGCATTTTGATTTCAGGACAAGTTCAAATTTTGATAAAATTGTGAACACGGGGACTGATCCCAAGAAAGCAGTATCATAGGACTTCTGTGGCAGCTGTAACAGGCTGCTGGCATCTCTCCAGCTTGTAGTCTCCCTCTCAGGCCTTTCCCAGTTACAGTTTACAGCTGACTCCCTGACTGTTCCTGTATCAGCCATCCCATCCCATTGTTTTTTTGAGGTTAGTCTGAATTAAGTAGCACCCACCTGGGCCCTGGCCTACACCCCTCCCCAGAGTCCCTCACCTAAGAGTGAGCGCCTGTCCTCCCACGGAACTCTTTCTGAAGGACTTAAGTGTGGTCACACCCTGCCAGCCATATCCAAGCTCCAATAACCGGGAGACTTGGCAGGAGACTTTCGTTCTACTTCATATACTTTCCCTACCTTCTTAGAACCTAGCTAGCATTTCTGTACAAATTGAGTCCCAAGAACAGCTCTGGTATCCCATATTCTCCCAAGCTAAATATGCAAAGTCAATGTTCAAAAGTGACCCTGAGTGATACAGTTCATGGAATTACCACAGAGAATCAGCAGGGCTTCTAAAGAAGGAACAAGGGTTTGTCTATTGGTTACCAGACCAGGTGAACCTGGACTGTTTTTAAGAAACAATTGTCACTTTCAGCAACTTTCCAAGGAAATGATAAAGTACTATCTATGTTAATTTTTCCATGTGTAAATGTTTTTGCTTTCACTTTATCATTAGTCTCGGGAGACTTTGCAATTTAATAAAGGATGTTTTTGGTGTATACATTAATTGACCTATGCTGCTGAAACCAAGGGGACCCAGCAGTGGCTCCAATAAATACACAAATTTATTGCTCTCTCACAGGACAGGTAGGAAGATCCATGAGTTTATTCAACTAGGGACTCAGTCTACCTTTTCATTTTCTACGATGCTGCTCTTGTCTGCATGTTTGAGGTTAGTTTACCAGCACCATGATCCCATTCCAACCCTTGGGAAGTTGATAAAAGGAGAAAGTGGAGAGAAACCAGCTTCCTCATTAAGACTTTAACCTGGAATTTGCACCTGTCATTTCCAGAAAGTAGTCACGATGGCCAGGTTATCTGTAGGGGATGAAGGGAAATGCAGTTCATGGATGGGTAGAGTGTGCCCAGCTAAAATTGGAGGTTCTAATGCTCAAAGGAGAAGGGGACAATTGATGGTGGGTAGAATGAGGAGCCTTCTGAAGTGTTGTGTACTCAGAGCTCATGCAGCAGTGTGCATCCTCAGGAAGGTAGGCAGTAGTGACCATCTCCTTCTGTGGCAGGAGAGAGTAGGCATTTGACTTACAGCTTTAAGGGTGGAAAACTAGCAGATGCATGGACCCAATTTGGTACAGAATGGACTTTGCACTTGGCCAATGGGTAGTGAGGTTTTTCATATTTTCACGAGGGCCTTTTTCTATGATCTCAGATTTCTGATTTCAGGAGGCTTAAAGATAATTCTCTAAAAACAGAATTCCAAATCTGGGTACAACAAGAACCTCTGGAAATTCCAAGCAGAAGATGATTTCTTACATCAGATTCACAAAAGGGTCCATGAACCCAAAATTAAAATTCCCATGTATTGACCCAGGGATGACATGCTGCTGAAGCAGTTGAATTGTCACATGGGAATCACTTATGGTAAAGGCCCGTGTAACTGTGTCTGGGGCTCCTGATTTAAGTTTATTTTGGGAAACTGCGGATCTTATCCATTTTTCTCTTCTCAGTCTTAGCAGGTAACGGGAGGGATATTGAATGATGCAACTCCAACATTTGTATATTTGTGTTGTTTTCTACCTTCCTGATCTGGGAGCAGACGGGAGAAGGATGTCCTTTCTTGTTCCAGTCTAAGTGACTGGAGGAGGTGGAACTTGCTCCTGGGGAGAATTTCCCACCATTTTTTTTCTCTCTAAGCATTGTCTTTCCCTTTTCCAGAGCACCTCTACTCATCTCTAGGAATAGCATAGTCTGTCTCCTACCCCCACCAAGTCTTACGTTTTACTTAACCAAATTGTATTCCACTTCTGCAAGCAGAAAAGAGAGGATTTGTTTTTGCTAAATGCAAAATATTAAAGGGAAATAGGGAATAGGCAGGGGACCTTGGACTTTGTACCAGTGTTCATCTTTACTTGTTGTTTTAACTGTTAGTTTTTCCAATTCTTATGAGAAACTGAATTTTGTTTTCATTGTTCATTTTATAATGTCCCCCACAAAGGCAAAGTTATATTTTGAAATTGGGCAATGTGTTTTTGAGCAATGTTCATACTAGGTGGTGTTTTATATATATATATATACATATACATATATATATTCTTTTAAAATATTTTTGTTGTTTAACCTTAACAAACAAATTTTTTAATTAAAAAAATTTTTAAAACATAGCATTTTTACTATATGATCATTCCATTCTTGGTATATAAACAATAACTCACATTATCATCACATAGTTGTATATTCGTCACCACAATCCCCTCTCAGAACATTTGCATCAATCCAGAAAAAGAAATAAAAAGAAAAAAGAAAAATATTCATGTATACCATACTTCTCCCCTTCCCCCTCACCCATCAGCAGAATTTCAATCTACTACATTTATTTTAACATTTGTTCCCCTATTATTTATTTATTTTTAATCCATATGTTTTACTCATCTGTTGATAAGGTGGATAAAAGGAGCATCAGATACAAGGTTTTCACAATTACACAGTCACATTGCGAAAACTATATCATTATATAATTATCTTCAAGAAACATGGCTACTGGAACACAGCTCTACATTTTTAGGCAGTTCCCTCCAGTCTCTCCATTACACCTTAACTAACAAGGTGATATCTATATAATGTGTAAGAATAACCTCCAGGATAACCTCTTGACTCTGAAATCTCTCAGCCATTGACACTTTACTTTGTCTCATTTCACTCTTTCCCCTTTTGGTCAAGAAGCTTTTCTCAATGCTGAGTCCCAGCTTATTGTAGGATTTCTGTCCCATGTTGCCAGGAAGGTCCACACCCCTGGGAGAAAATATGAGTTTTCTTGTCATATTGGCTGAGAGAGAGAGAGGCCATATCTGAACAACAAGAGTTTCTCTGGGGGTGACTCTTAGGTCTAATTTTAAGTAGGCTTAGCCTGTCCTTTGTTAAGTTTCTTATGAACAAAACCCAAGATTGAGGATTCAGCCTATTGCTTTGGTTGTCTTCACTGCTTGTGAGAATATCAGGAATTCTCCACTTGGGGAAGTTGAATTTTCCCCCTTTCTTGCCATTCTCCAAGGGGACTTTGCAAATATGTTTTTATTCACTATTCAAATCACTCTGGGTTTTATTGGGACATCACTCTGGACAAACCTACAAAACCTCATGCCCTATCAAGGTTCCATGAACCTATGGTGTTCAATTAAGCTGTCCACATAAGTTATAATAGGAAATGCACTAGTCAAAATATAAATTTTGTACCAAATAAACATTTTTTGCTTTAGTCTCACATATAAGTTAAAGTTTTAAAATGTGAATTACCATATATTTTCAAACATTCTTGACATACAAACATTCTATACATGGTGTACAACCCATGGCTCACAATATCATCACATAGTTGTGTATTCATCACTGTGCTGGTTTGAAAGGATGTATGGACCCTAGAAAAGCCATGTTTTAATCAAAATCCCATTTCGTAAAGGCAGAGTAATCCCTATTCAATACTGTATGTTTGAAACTGCAATCAGATCATCTCCCCGGAGTTGTGATTTAATCAAGAGTGGTTGTTAAGCTGGATTAGGTGATGACATGTCTCCACCCATTTGGGTGAGTCTTGGTAAGTTTCTGGAGTCCTATAAAAGAGGAAACATTTTGGAGAATGAAGGAGATTCAGAGAGAACAGAGCAGAATGACA
>PVIY010009501.1:0-72407 GCA_004026745.1 Myrmecophaga tridactyla | reverse complement strand
TCCTCGGCCCCACCCTCCTCACCTGGATTCTTTGCCATCTCTGGGGCACAAGCTCAATCCCTTAAGAACCGTGGGGTGGCAGCCAGGCTCCCCCCACTCCCCAAGGTATGTGCTCCACCCTTTCCAAGGCTTGGGGCACCAGAACTCTTCCTCAACCTCTAGGCAGAAGGCCCACGCTCTGCCTCTGGGGCAAATTCACCTTGTCACGTGCACAATTGGATCCACGCTCATGGCCTGAGGTTTCCTTGGATTCAGACAATTTCCATGGTTCTGCCTCTGAGGCCATTCTTCCTTCAATCTGTCCTTTTCTTTCCCTTTTAATCCAGACTGGCAGTGGTCTGTTCATACAGCTCTCACAAAAAGCTCGTTGACTTGGCCTGTAGCTTACAGGGATGAAAGCCAGCAGACAATAGGACCTTCTCCAAATCCTTTCTGGATAACTCCATCTCTGGTCTTCGCTTGTCCTGTAATGGCTGACTAGTTCCATGTTTGCTTAAGTCCTCACATGGGGCACTTTTCTCTGGGGTCTCACTTTCTGGAAGCCCAAATTTTTCCAGACCATCAATTTTTGGTTTCTTTGTACCCAAAATTTCAGTTCTTAATTTATCCCTCTCTTGTCACAGTTTATTGTAAATTGCAAGGAGAAACCAGGCTGCATCTTCCACACTCAGTTTGGAAATCTCCCTAGTCAAGGATACCAGATCACATTCAAATTCTCCCTTCCATTAAGGACTAGGATTTAGTTTTGCTGAATTCTCTCCCATTTTAAAAAGCAAGGGCCACCTTCCTTCCAATTTGCCAGAATACATTCCTCTAAGGCGTCAACAGAAATATTTTTAGAGTCTGTATTTCTACCCAAAGTCTCTTCAAAGCCATCTATCAAGCTCCTCACAATTCTTCCAGAATCTTCTCCTTATCCATTTAAAAAGCTATTCCAACATGTTTGGTATTTGCAAACACAACAGCACCCCATTCCTCTGGTAACAAAATGTGTTTTAATTTGATAAAGCTACCGGCTGCGACACACCAGAGATTCGTCAGCTCTGAGCTCTGAGCTCTGAGCTCTGAGCTGAGCTGGCCTGGCCTGGCCTGGGCCGGGCCAAATTAGATGAATATATATGTTCATGAATATGTAATGAAAACAAAAAAGAAAGAGTGCTACAAAATTCCATGCTACAATTCCAGGAAGAAGTCATTACCTTTACAGCATTTCAATTATTTTTTTTCCTTGCCTCATAGTTGCCTTTTTTAATTGTTATTAATTATTTAATTATAAATATTTAATAGTAATTATTAAATATCATTATTGAATTATTTTTTAGTTATTTAAATTGTCATTAATGATTTTTATATTTTAAGCAGTTACCTCTTTTAATTATGATTATGTTTATGGAATAAATCATGTTGCTACTTAATAACCTAGTTTAAATTAGGGACAATGTTAGTTTACTTGGACATGAAGTTTGCTGCTTTGGAAACAGGAATTCCTCCGTTTCAAATATTCTTCAGCCCCTCATCTCATCATTACAATCCCTAAGACCTCTTTAAAATTTCAAGACCTCAAATTGTGCTAAGAAACTACATGGCCTCAGAGTCTCTGAAAGTGGTGGCTACAAAATCATTTTAAAGTCTATCAGGTGATTAAGTAGTTATAAAATATTGAAATATTATATATTGTATTTGGATTTTCAGATAATAGTGGAAAGGCACACTAGAATGGGAAAATAGGAATGATATGAAAAAGTTCATCTTATCAGATTCAGAAAGAAAATAGTAAATAAATAAATACGTAAGTAGCTATTGCCCAGAAGTTGTTTTTTTTCCCTTTAAGAAATGAAAATGGCATCTACTTGTGTGAAATTTTAAAAAATTGCATCTATATTCTTTTGTTTTAGTCTCTTTTTATTTTATTCTAATATTAATTAAATTACTTTTTAAATCATTATATAAAATTCAATGGCATCACTGCTTTTTTTTTTAATTCAATAACAAAATATCTCTGAATTGCAGTTGCATATGGCATGTGCAAGTGGCTACAAGGAAGTGGTATCTCTCATCCTGGAACATGGTGGAGATGTCAATATAGTGGATAATCAGTACTGGACCCCACTCCATTTGGCAGCAAAATATGGCCAGGTGAAGTAATTTTCTGAGTTATTTTAAAAATCACTTTGTAATCCAAGTAACTTTTCTTCTTTCATTTTGTTTTTACTTTAAGGCATATATAAATCATTATGCAATTTAACTTTTAGTGGCATTATGTTACTATAAAATTTTGAATGGCTAAAGGAAAATTTTTATTTTTAGAAGAGCACATAAGATCAAGCATTCCTCATGACTACATATAGTCAAAATCTCTAAAGAAATAATCAACAGGTATAAACATTTTACATAGAATGGACTTACTACTCTTTTTTTTAATATTATATAATCCTTATAAGTTTACAATTTCATGAGTTTGTAATAATTCTGTTTTCTACAGTTAGTAGATATACAGAAAAAGCATATTTTCCCTATGAATTATATTCCATTTTTGTTAATGAAGTAGGAGCAGCAGATTTGTTTCTCTGAATTGATTTTGATTATAGCTAATATATCTCGAGTTACTATTGCACAATGAATTTCTCATTAGGTACCCTTACATCATGGAGAAGAGGCAAACTAACATTTAAGTGATTTACATGGGTAAATGTCACAGATTTACAATTCATTAAAATCAATATATATTAATAAAAATATGAATGATATTTTGCATCAGAGTAAGTCTTGGTAGTAATAATATGAAAAAATACCTCACTTTTACAAATATATGGAGATTTAAGCTAAACTTGTTGATTTCCAAATATTATTTTCCACTAACAATTCCATCCTTTAAATTTGTAAGTTAGATCTCCTACATACTAACTGATATGCAAAATATCCATCATAAAATTTAAGTAATGAGGTTGAATGACAGAGGCTCAGTGGCAGAATTCTCGCCTGCAGAGCTGGAGACCCGGGTTCAATTCCTGGTGCCTACCCATGCAAAAAAAATAATTAAGTTCTTAAAAAATTAAGTAATTCAATTGTTGAAGGAATTGAAAGCATTTGCATTCCAAGCATTTTAGAAAAATCATATTGCTTAAGGAAGATCTTGCAAACTAACCCAAAAGCATTTGCTTTGATAATATTTCCTATAGATAAAGATTAATTCATTCAATAAGTAGGCTATTAAGTACTCCCAAACTGTGCTGATAGCCAGTAAGCATCCAGGAAAGTAAATGGATAGGTTAGGTTGAATGGATGAGCTGCGGGTACCTGAAGCAATGGATCTCAGGGCTCCAAGGCCAGAGAACCTACAAGACTGGACACATCACCATACCATCAATCATCAGTCATCATTTCTAGCATACTAGCATACTGTGACAACTGGGTGAGAAGTTTTGTGATTACTAAAAACTAAAGTAGACATGTAAGTAAATACTGTTTATTAGAACTCAACCTTAATGGTCTGTGCTGAGGAAGTGGTAATCAGTGAATTATCAAAATGTGCCCATTTTAAAAAGATGTACCTCTTATAGTCAGGGATTGCTGCTGTGAGGAATGATAACTTGGTAAAAAGTAGTGGAATGCTACTACAACTTGAATAAATTAAGGCTTTTATTTTACTGGACTTCTCACTTTTCTTCATTGAATTTTCAGATTTTAGATTACGTGTCATTTCAAAGAGTAACAAATATATTCCCTTTAATTGTTTTCATAAGATGATGAGCTATGGAAAAGTGGAACTAGAGTCAATAGAATTTTTTAAGGCATGCATTTAACTAATTATTCCCTTATTTCCACTGCTAAACATTTTGGTGATAATTTTTTATCAGAACCCAGTTTGCAGGTTTTGTTTTATTTGGCTGTAGGTCAGATGATATATTTACTACGAACTGGTATATTTCAGTTCTATAATTTCCATTTGGTTCTTTTTCTATAACTGCTATTTCTTTGCTGTGATTTTCCATTTTTTCATTTGTTTCAAGACAATTCATAATTGTTTGTTGAAGCATTTTTGCAATGAGTTCTTTAAAATCATTGTCACATAAGACCAGATTCTGTTTTGTCATGATGTTAGTGTCAGTTGCTCTCTGTTCTCATTCAGGCTGTGATTTCCCTTTTCTTGGTATGATGAGTTATTTTGATTGTACTTGAATAGTTTGGCTATTATGCTAGGAGACTCTTGTTCCTATTTTAATCTATATTAGCAGGTAGTCACTCAGCTTAGACACAGCATGCAGGTCCTGGTCTACTTTAGTGTAGTTCCAATGACAGTTGAATCTTCAGGGTCTTTGTGGCATAATTTTGATATGCTTTTCTGGTGCCTCTGGGACTTCCACTGGTCCCTGTTGGCTGCCTGAAAATATGGAAGAGATTCCCCCAGGCTAGAGTCCCTAGGAGAATCTCCAGGGAGACAGAGGCTTTTCAGGCTAGGCGTCTATTGTGGCAGGATCCCTGTTGTGAGCAGTTGTCCATTGTTGCTCTGTGGAGACAGGAGTCTCAAGCTCAGTCAAAAGGAGGGCACTTGCCCTGTAACTTATTGCTGACATAGCACCCTATCCAGTAGTGCTGGGGTTATTGGATATTGTTAGAGGGACTTGAGTTTCATCCAGGGGAGGGATGAACCCATTTGGGTTTCTGTTGCTAGGTTGGAAGCTGGGAAACACAGGGTCTGGTTTGTCTCTTCTTTTGAGTGGGGACTTAAGTTGCCCTGCTGCTATGCAGGTCTAAGGTCCTAAAACAGCTAGCCTCCCTGTTTTGGTTTGTTAAAGCTGCTGGAATGCAATACACCAGAAATGGATTGGCTATTACAAAGGAGATTTATTAGGTTACAAATTTACAGTTCTGAGGTCGTGAAAAAGTCTGAATTAAGGCATCAAGATGGAGATACGTTCTTTGAGGAAAAGCTGCTGGCATCTGGAATTCCTCTATCACATGGGAAGTCACATGATGATGTCTGCTCTGGTCCTTCTACCAAAGTTTCTGGGCTTCTGTTTTTTTCTTTCTCTGTTGTCTTCTTCCAGGGTGTTTCTTTCTCCCTCTAAATATCACTGGGCTTTCTCAGCTTTTACTGTCTTTTTATTCTCACAAATGATTCCAGTTGAAAGGATCGAGACCTAATCACAATTCTGTGGAAACAACCTAATCAAAAAGTCCCACCCATAGTAGGTCTGCACCCACAATAACAGATTAGAACATGGCTTTTCTGGGGTGCATAACAGTTTCAAACCATCACATTCCACCCTCTGGCCCCCCAAAAGGCATGTTCTTTCCATATACAAAATACATTCATTCCATCACAATATCACAAAAGCCTTAAACTATTTCAGTAACAATACAAATAAAATACAAAGCCAAAAACTTTACCAAAATCTCATCAACATCAGCTATAGGCATTGTCTGTCCTAAGGAAAAATTTTCCTTTGGCAGTGGACCTGTGAAACTCAGAACAAATTATCTGCTTCCAGTATACAAAGGAGAGGCAGTCATAGGATAAACATTTCCATTTTCATAGGGAGAAACTGGAAAGGAAACAGGAGTCCCAAATAGTTCCAAAAACCTACAAGGCAAAATTCATTAGATTTCAAAGTATGAAAGTCATCTACAAAAAGATGTTTTATCCTCAAGGCCTCAGAGAGTGGCAGTTCCACCCTGTCTAAGGGCTTATGCAGTGGCCCTTCTTTCTCCAAACACTGTGGTTAGAGTTTTGACATTCCAATCATTGGGGAGACCACCTTGTTCTCTCTCAGCCCACCCTCCTCAAACATTTGGGAGGCATCTGACTCTCTGCCATCTCCAAGGCACACACTCAACTCCTCCAGAACAGTGGGGTGGTAGCCAGGCTCACCTCAATCAATGGGGAATGTTCTCCAGCCTTTCTGAGGCCTGGGCCTGCAGCATTCTTCTTGAATAACGGGGATGCCAGATTCCCCTCAATTCCCCAAGCATCTAAGAGCCCTGAGGTTTCTTGGCTCCAGACCTTAGGTTGCATGGTTCTGCCTTTTAAGTCATTTTTCCTTCAGTCTGTTCCTTTTCTATCCCTGTTAATCCAGGCTGGCAGTGGTGCCATTCATACAGATCTTGCAAATAACTTGGTATGGCATGCAGCATACAGGGGTTCCAACCCATCAGACAATAGGACTTTCCACAAGTACTTCATGGTTAACTCCATTTCCAATTCTGGCTTGTCCTGTATGTTTGGTTAAATTCTCATGTGAGGTAATACTCTCAGCGACTGACACCACTAAAAGCTCAGAAATTTCCAAACTACCAGTTTCTGATTTCTTTGTACCCAAGCGGTCATTTCTCAGTTTATTTCTTTCCTTTCACATTTTACTATAGGCTCCAAAGAGAAACCAGGCTGCATTTTCCACATTTAGTTTTGAAATTTCCTCAACTAGATATCCTAGCCTGTCACTTTCAAATTCTACCTTCCATCCTACACCAGGACTCAATTTTGGCAAATTCTCTGCCACTTTAAAACAAGGCTTGTTTTTCTTTCAGTTTGCATGAACACCTTCATAATTTCTGTCTAAGGTCTCATCGGAAGTATTTTTAGAGTTCATATTTCTCCCAATTAGCCCTTCAAAACAATATATAAAGGTTTATAAATTTCCTATCAAGTATCTCACAATTTTTCCAGAGTATTTCCCCTATCCATTTTTAAAGCTGTTCCAGCATTTTTGGTATTAGCAAATTGCAGCACCCCATTTTTGATACCAAAATGTGTTTTGGTTTGCTGAAGCTGCTGGAATGAATGCATTAGAACAGAAATGAATTGACTTTTACAATGGGGATTTATTAGGTCATGAAAAAGTCCTAATTAAGGCATCAAGGAGGAGATACCTTCTCTGAGGAAATGCTGCCGACATCCAGGGCTCCTCTGTCCCTTAGGCAGGCATATGATGACAAATGCTGGTCTGTCTCTCCAAAATATCTGTAGGATTCTGTGGTACTTGCTTGTGTGCTTGTCTGTTAGCTTCTGCTAGGGTGCTTTCTTTCTCCCTCTAAATAAATCTGGGCTCTCTCAGCTTTTACTGTCTTTTTATCCTCTCACAAATGACTTCAATAGAAAGGATTAAGACCCAGCTTGAATTTGGTGGGCCATATCTCCATGAAAACCTACTCCAAAGGACCTATCCACAGTAAGTCTGCACCCACAAGAATGGATTGAAAAAAAAACATGGCTTTTCCAAGGTACATAACAGTTTCAAACCAGCACACTCCTCCTTTCTACCTTTCAGAGTTTTTCTTGGGTTACATCTTATGTTGTTTCTAGGCTTTATTGTATTTAACAGAAAGGAACATGGAGAAATGAGTCTGAGTTGGTATATTTGCAACAACTGCTCTGCTTCTAAAAACACTTATTTTTTAAAGCCTTCTAAAACTTGATAAAGAAGAATGAAAAGAAAAAAATTAATTTATGATTATTTTCCCATGATACCTACATGTGAAAATAAGGTAAAATGAATATGTATGTAACAGTTCCATAATAAAGTATCTGTTGCCATCTTTGGTCCTACATGTTAAGCATGTTTAAATGTGACCAGTTTCCTGATTTGCATTTTGAAAGAGCAATATGGATGTTTCTGTCACACTTTTTGGAAGCTATACTAATTAATAAGGCAGAAAGAATTACTGGCTATCCCACATTTTGCCCTTCAACAATCTGATGAAACTACTAAACATTTTCCCAGAAATGTAAAGATAGATGCACAAGTATACTTACAATTTCACAGGTCCAAAATCCTCTATGAAAACAAGGCATATGCCTTTAGGGGTTCATAAGAGTATGTAAGTAAGCAAGAAAATATATTCTGCAGAAAATGGTAGTTTATACCCAGGACAATACACTTTATTATGCTTATAAAGATCAGAGTCACATACAATTTGTGTCATGGGGAGAGGAATGCTTTATAATAAACCTGACAAAAATTAATGAACAAATTAAACCAATAAAGCAGATTAATTAAAGGTAAAACGATATGAAATTGGTTTGAGGATGTAAGTAGATTTTAAAAATGTTAACTTAGCATGCATGGGTGGTTCAGTGGTAGAATGCTTGCTTTCCATGCGGAAGACCTGGATTCGATTCCCAGACTATGCACCTAAAAAAAAGAAAAAAAAAGTTAGTAACACTTCACAATAAATAAAAATCACTCAAGGACTAACAAATATACCAGGCCTTGGTGGTATAATAAGCATAAGCCCAATACAATCGCCACTTCCTTCAGAAAGCTTTCCCAGAGTAACCTGTCACCACAAAAGTCATTAGCTATAGGAATCACTGATTAATGGGGCAAAACAAATGAATGGCTATCACTACTTTTACCTTAATTGCCTGTCACATTTCAAAAACATCTCAACATTTAGCTTTCCAAATCTGTGCTTTTCAAACTAAAAAAAAAAAAAAAAAAAAAAAGTCATGAAAAGTCATGAACTTCCATCAGAAGTGATTCAGAAGCTGCATTTTCTTTGCAAGATGCAAAGTAATTAAGACTGATATCTTTATTACCCCTTCTCTAGGGTACCAGCTACATGTCCAGCACTCATCATTTATTGATGTATGAATTAAGAAACACTTTTTAGTTGCTTCAGTTTTTCAAAACCATGTTTGAACACAAATTTTTAAAAATGATTTCTCACTCTTTTTCTAAACGTCCCTATTGTTTCTTCTGTTACTCAGAGAGCCCCGTCTCTTCTTCCCCATTCACACATCTGGTTTAGATTCAGCTCAACTAAATGATGTAGACAGCTTTGTTTTGAGGACTTCATGCACACCTCACTGAGCTAAGATTGGCTAACCCTGAGTACCAGCAATACCATGCACTAACTGTTGAACTTCACAAAGCCTCTTAATTCCTGCCTCACAGGGCCTGTCTTGGGGGCCTCCAACCAATGAGAATGATCAGCATCAGTAAAACATGTGTGTGAGATTATATAGTGTGGAAGACTTTTGATAATAGTGAGTGACTTGTGGTGAACATTGATGTGTGTGTGTCCTTGTCAGTGGATCCGGTTGGTAGATTTGTATAGATTGTTGACCCACAAAATGCTTTCCAGAAATGGTCATTCTTAATTTGCACATGCATTGGATTTTTAAGTTAATAGGGTGTGGTAGTTAGATTCAACTGTCAGCTTGGCCAGGTGAAGGCAGCTAGTTCTGTTGCTGTGGACATGAGCCAATTGTACGTGAACCTCATCTGTTGCTCATCACATCTACAGTCAGCTAAGAGGTGTGCCTGCTGCAATGAATGATGTTTAATTTAATTGGCTAGTGCTTAAAAGAGAGAACTCAACGTAGCACAGCTCAAGCAGCTCAGCATACATTGTCCTGGCACTTGCAGCTTGGTCCAGGCCTGAAGAAAGAAATCACCCCAGGGAAAGTTGTTGGAACCCAGAGGCCTGGAGAGAAGGCCAGCAGAGATCACCCTGTGTCTTCCTACATAAGAAAGAACCTCAATTGAAAGTTAGCTGCCTTTCCTCTGAAGAACTAACAAAATAAATCCCCTTCTATTAAAAGCCAGTCCATCTCTGGTGTGTTGCATTCCAGCAGCTAGCAAACTAGAACATAGGGTCACCTTTATTCTCTGCTTTTCTAAAAATGACCAACCCTTAATTCAGTAATTTCTATATGTTTATATCTTTGACTATTAAGGCTAGTTTTTGAACATCACAGTTGTCTTTTTTCAATTTTGCTCCATCAAACCTCATAGGATAGGCCCTCCATTAGAATGTAAGCTCTGCTAAGGCAGTCACCCAATTTGTGTCGTTACCATGCTGTCCCAGTGTCCAGCAGAATGAGTGAATGAGGGGATCAAAGTGATCATGCAAAGAACTAGAAGCAGAATTCTAGATAACAAAAAGGTGTAGAGGAGCCTTTTCTGTTAGAATATATGATATAAAGACCAAAATATTCTTCCTTGATTCAAATTCTAAAAGAAATTAACAGATCATATTATTAGAAGATTTTGAGTAAATTACATATCTATTATATTGTCAAGAAAACATATATGACATCTGGAGTTATTTTAAAAGACTTCTTTTAATATCCTTTTTGAAAATTTTATTTTAGAGATAGATTTCATTTGAATATCAGTTTACGTTCATGGGAGATTTATAACTCTCTCTAAAGAAATTTATTATGACTAAATGTATCTCTGTTCCCCTCCCTCCTCCAAAAAGAAAAAATCTTCAGCAATGTCAACATTTTAGAGAGATTAATGGTATTTTCAGAGACATTCAAAGAAATTTCACTTTCTTATAAATATCCTCCGAATATAAATACCTTTATGAAGAAGATAGTTCATATTTTATAACAGGATTTATTATTTATATTTATACCAGGAAGGTGCATATCTTTTTAAAACTGTCCTTTATTAATATATTAACATTTCCGGTGAGGAGAAAGATGGGACTTGTTCTTGTACATGGTTTTAAACTGGAATTGAGTAGGTTATGTGAGCAATAAGTCTTTTGGTTTTACAACTCTTTCATGTTTGTAAGTAAAATAAAATTTGATTCTGCCCTTGCACACATTTAGTATTATTAAAATTTACAGCAAGATTAGCGATACTATAACAAAGATAAAATAGTGCACAGATACTAAAATCTAATTTTAAAAAGGATTGTTTCATACAGCGCACATATCTTGATGTTGAAGTCATTTTGTATTCTCACCTACATTTTAGCCCAAGAGCATAAGTATGAAATCTATTCAGAATTTCTACAGTTTTTTACTTTGTTTCATTTATTTCTTTTTTGCTTTAGAGGGGAGAAGTAAACAAGAACACCCTTTGGTTTTCCTGCCAACCCTTGGATTCTTTGCTCTTCTCAATGGTTGTATCTTTAGGGAATAATTTCATTCCCTCCTGCAGCTTCAAATATTTTCTCTATGCTGATGACTTCCAAGGCATATTTCTGTTTCCCTCTCAAGTTCAACCCATGTATACCATCATCCAGTGGATAATCCTTATCAACAACATGTCTTAGATTCAGTTTGTGTAACAAGAAAATTACCATCCTCTTTATCTAGCTCGGATCTATTGCACCATCTGTTTTAACATTCATTCACTTCTTGCTTCAACCAAAAAGGTGGGCATGATCTTTGTTTTTTTTCCTAGCACTTCCTACTTTCTCTTATCTGATAAAACCCTGGCCCCAATCACTTCCACCTGTTAAATGGTTTTGAGCTCTTTGAACTAGATTCACGATCAATTAATCTGTGCATCTTCACTGCCTCTGCCCTTCCAGGAAACTGACATCTGCCCATCAGGTTTAACCCATCAGCTACCTAACACGTTTCTCTATCCATCCCCCAATCTGTTCTCAACAATACAGCGCCAGTAATACACACAGAATCAAGCTATGTTGACACAAAATCACTCCCATGAAGGAACTGCTGCTGAAATAAATTACCCACTTTATGATACAGTTTATATGTTTCTGTTTGCCTCTGCTTAATTATTCCGTTTTAATTCCTCTGCTGCCTTTCTACATGTTAATGAGGTTGTCACACTTCTCTTAATTTGTTGAATATGCCCCCATATGCATCCTTTGCATCTTCTTTTCTCTTCCAGCTGTCTTGAAGTGATTAATTCTTACTTTGCAAGTCTATACCAAGATGTCACTTCAATAACCATCTTTCCTATCTTCGTGAATTTGAGTGAGGGTTCCCCTTATGTACTCTTTGTAGCTTTCTGTATTTCCTGTATCATGGCACTTATCACACACAATTGCTGTAACTGTTTGTTCACTTGTTTGTATCACTCTCTAGTCCTTATGCACTGAGAGCAGCTGCAGTGTCTTTTTTTATTACCAGTATCTCATGATGCCTAGTACAGGGCCTGACACATAGTAGCACTTAGTATTTATTTAATGATTGGATGAATGTCCCAGTTTAGTAGATGCATGGCCTTCTCAAGGGATTATTGAATAAGTGTAGGAAGAGTGAATGAATGAACATTCCTCCTGAGACTTGCTGGTTTGAGAGAAATTAGAAAACATTTATTTTGTGGAATAAAGGCAGATATAGCTTTTAACAACACATCACAGTTGAATCATAGAGTTAATGTAAACAATATATTAGACATCACTGAGTCTTAAATCTGAAATCCTTCATTTGGTTCTCAGAGTTAGATCTATTTACTCATTACAATGTAGAATGTGTACCAGTGAGGGTAGGGTTATATAATTCTAATAGAATATACAAATTCTGAATTCCTTGATATCTTTAACACTATAATTGAATTAATTATATTGTTATATAATTCAATTACATAACTTCTTAATTAAATTAAATTAATCTATTTTAATTCTGAACCAGGAACCGTTCTTCAAACACTCACTGCTTTTTTCCAACTATTTTCATGTTTGTTTAAGTGGCCATAAAGGAAACTATTTTCATAAATGTAACCAAATTGGAGTACAATTACCTAAAACAAAAAATTGTATAACTAGTAACTTGTATGAATATAGATTTCATCTTAAATAATTTTTCTATAAACTATTTAGTGTTTCTTTTACTTATACACACCCACATATATAATATAGGTCACAAGAACCTATGATGGCTTTGCTGATTATAAAATTCCTCTAAAAATGGAGATTGATCACTGTCAGGATACACATTCTACCTATATGCATTTGAATTTGTGAGGTTAAAAAGAAAAAATTCCATTGTAGAGTGCTGGCTTACTTAATTTAGTTGTGACATGTTCTCACTGATTTCTGATTGGAAGCACGTTGGAAATATTGGCCTTATAAAAAGAAGGAATTCCCCAAGCAGAAGAATTTTCCTCAATCCACACATGACTATTTATTTTTATGAGTCTGAAATAAAATCAAATTACTTTTATTGTTAAAGAGTTTTGTGTTGAAAACATTTTGTTAAGAGAATGCACAAGTTTCTCTTTTGGATTCCGCTGTAAAGAGTGATTTGGATTTAGAAATGAAGAAACATTAGAACCTCTGACAATTAGCATATATAGCATTTTTGCAAAGATATAAAAGCCTCTTGGTTTACTACTATTCTTTAAATTTATGAAAAACAAAAGGATCTTACCTAATTCTTGCTTTTTCCTTTTTTCCTCCCCTTCTTTCTTTTCTTCTTCCTTCCCACTCTTCCAAGTTTCCTTTTTCTCTTTATTTCTCTTTTCTTCCCGCCCTCCTTCCATAATTTCAATTATAAGTTTCTAAAGCAGCAGATCTTTCAGATATTTCATAAAAAAACAAGAGATGTTAGAATAGTATTATTTTTGCTCCAGAGTTCTATGATCACTTTAAAAAGAAATTCTAAAAAAAAATGTTTTATGTACCTTTGTTATATCTTACTTCTATTAATTCTCTAACTATATTCACCCCCATTGAATGAGTGTTGAGATATTTCCCACCAGGTAATTTTATTCTCTGAATGAGAATCACTTTCTTATACATATTTTAAATTTCTGGGGACCACTCTTTATATTTTGTCTTTCAGATTTCAATACATTTTTTTCTTTCTTTAGTAAACTCTATATTTTAGAAAGTGAAAAGAAGCTAAATGCAAGCACTCTACTATAACGTGATTTGCCTACTACAGAAATAATTTGTATTCTACAAAGCCACACAGTATTTTTTAAAATTGTTTTCTTCTTTATTAGAGAAGTCATGGGTTTACAGAACTATCGTGCATAAATACAAGATCCCCATATACCACCCTACCACCAACACCATACATTGGTATAGAACATTTGTTACAATTGACAATAGCACATTTTTATAATTGTACTAATACCTAAAGAACATGGGGTGTTTTAGTTTGCTAGCTGCTGGAATGCAATAATACCAGAAACAGAATGGTTTTTAAAAAGGGGAATTTAATAAGTTGCTAGTGTACAGTTCTAAGGCCTGAGAAAATGTCCCAATTAAACAAGTCTATAGAAATGTCCAATCACAGCCATCCAGGGAAAGATACCTTGATTCAAGAAGGCTGATGAAATTCAGGGTTTCTCTCTCAAGTCAGAAGGCACACAGCTAACATGGTCAGGGCTTCTCTCTCATCTGGAAGGGCACATGGCGAACACAGCATCATTTGCTAGCTTTCTCTCCTAGCTTCTAGTTTCATGAAGCTCCCTGGGAGGCGTTTTCCTTCTTCATCTCCAAAGGTTGCTGGCTGGTGGACTCTGCTTCATGGTGCTACAGCATTCTCTGCTCAATCCAAGTCTCCTATTCTCTAAAATGTTTCCTCTTTTATAGGACTTTAGAAACTTATCAAGACCTACCCAGATGGGTGGAGACATGTCATCGCCTAATCCAGTTTACCAACCACTCTTGACTAAATCACATCATCCAGGGAGATGATCTGATTACAGCTTCAAATGTACAGTATTGAATAGGGAATGGGATTTTGGTTAAAACATGGCTCTTCTAGGGGACATACATCCTTTCAAACCAGCACACGTGGTTTAGCTTAGGATACCATGATTGTGTAGTTTAGTTCCACAGATATTTTTTTTAATCTTTATTCTGTTACCAAATATGCAATCTAACATCTCACATTTTAATTATATTCAAATATATGGTTCAGTGTTATCATCACAATCAAAACTTTGGTAGGAACACTGTACAGTTAAAGCCTTAATTTCCCATTCCCACTTTGGGTATTTGTGTGACACCTGAGGCTCAGAGTTAGAGCTCTGAAGCTATGAAAGTCAACATTACGCTACAACAACTGTTAAAAAAAAGTTGAAAAAGTGATCAGACTTTGACCAAAAATATGAATGAAGCTGATCTGGATAGGACCCAGGTAAATTAGAATACAGGGTGAAGGTTCATATGGTCCTTATTTGTAAACTTCAGCCTCTGTGTGAGACCAAAGGAAGCGATGTTTATTTGGTACAAAATTTATATTTTGGTAGTGCATTATCTAATTTAGCTGGTATGGTCAATTTATTTGAACACCATAACTACATGGATTCCTGAATAGAGTGGGAAATTTTGGTGGTTTGTACAGGGTAGTGTGATGCCCCAATACATCCCAGAGGAATTTGGACACAGAATAAAAAAATATTTGCTAAGTTCCCTTGGGAGACTGGGGAGAAAGGAAGCAATATTAAACTTCCCCATCTGGGGAATTCCTGATATTCTCTCAAGCAGTGAGGACAACCAATTCAATAGGCTGAGCCCTCAATCTTGGGATTTGCCTCTATGAAACTTATTCCTGCAAAGGAGAAACTAAGCCTACTGATAATTATGCCTGATTCACCCCCAGAGAACCTCTTTTGTTGCTCAGATGTGATCTCTCTCTCTAAGCCAATTCGGCAGGTAAACTTACTGCCCTCCCCCCAATGTGGGACATGACTCCCAAGGGTGTAAATCTCCCTGAAAACATGGAACAAAACTCCTAGGTTTTTTTTTTTTTTCTAGTTCTTCCAGTTTTGAGGTTAGGTGTCTGATTTGAAGTCTTTTTTTTTCATGTAAACATTTAAAGCTCTAAATTTCACTTTCAGCACTGCATTTACTGCATCTCATAAGATTTGGCATATTATATTTTCATTTTCTTTCACTTCAAGATATTTCCTAATTTCACTTGTGTTTTCCTCTTTTACCCAATGGTTGTTAAACTATATTTGTTTAATGACTATCCATTTGTGAGTTTTGCACTGCTCCCTCTGTTATTGATCTTGCTTCATTCCCTTGTCACAGGAGTATATACATTGTGTGATTTCTTTAATTTTTTTTTATTTTTGAGACTTCTTTTGTGACCCAACATATGCTGTATCCTGGAGAATGATCCCTTTGCACTTGAGAAGAAAATATATTCTGTTTTTGTTGGGTGAAGTGTTCTATATATGTGTGTTATGTCTAGCTGCTTTAGAGTATCATTCAAGTCTTGAGCTTTCTTTTTTGTCTTCTCACTAGAAGTTCTATCCATTATTGTGAGTGGCATATTAAAGTCTCCTACTATTGATGTAGAACTGACAATTTCTGTATTCAAATCTGTCAGTATTTGCTTCATATGTTTTTGGATTCTGCTGTTAGGCGCATATATATTTATAACTGCTGCTTCTTCCTCTTGAATTGTCCCCTTTATCAGTATATAATGCTTATCTTTCTCCCTTGTAACTGTTTTTTACTTGAAGTTTATTTTATCTGATATTAGTTTAGCTACCCCAACACTGTTTTGGTTATTACTTGCATGGTATAATTGTTCCATCTTTTCACCCTCTACCCACTTGTATCTTTGAATTTAAGGTTTAGCTCTTGCAGACAGCAGATAGTTGGGTCATGCTTGTTTATCCATTTTGCCAATTTCTGACAGTGTATACTTGGATCATGCCTTTTTATCCATTTTGCTAATGTCGGCTTTTTGCCTAGAGAGTTTAATCATTTACATTTAAGGTCATTACTCATAATACGGATTTTCTTCTGCCATTTTGCTGTTTAGCCTTCATAAGTCTTACACATTTTTGTCCCTAAATTCCATTAATGTCTACATTTATATTTATTTGTTTGTTTGTTTTTTTACATTGTACCATATTGAGTGCCTTCTCATTTCTATCTCATTTTCATTTGTTTTCCTTGTGATTACCGTGGGGTTGAAATTTAACGTCCTTAATTTATAACAATCATATTTGGTTTGATACTATCTTAACTTCAATAGCATGTAAATATATTTACATGTGCCCCTCTGTCTTTCCACCATTGTTTTATAATTGTTGCCACTTATATCTTTGTATATTATACATCCAAAAACATAGATTTATTATTATTTTTTATCATTTTCATTTTAACACCTGTAGGAAGTAAGAAGTGGAGTTATATACCAAATAATGCACTACAATAATTTTGGATTTATGCTTACCCAAAGTTTACTTTTATTGAAGGTCTTTATTTCTGTGTGTCACTCTGAACTGCTGTCTAGTGTCCTTCCTTTAAGTCTAAAGAACTTCATTTAGCATTGCTGGTAGGCAGATCTAGTGGTATGGAACTCTCACAGCTTTTGCTTATCTGAGCATGTCTTAATCTCTTCCTCATTTTTGAGAGAAAGTCTTGGCCAGTTTAAATTTTTGACTGGTTGTTGTCTTCTTTCAACACTATAAGTATTTCAACCCACTGCCCTTCTTCCTCTGTGGTTTCTGATGAGATCTCAGCACTCAATCTAATTGTGACTACCTAGTACGTCACATGTGGCTTTTCTCTTGCAGCTTTGAGGATTCTCTACCTATGTTTTGCATTTGACAGTGTGATTAATAGGGGACTGAGTATTTTTTCCTCTTGTTTATCCCATTCGCTCTTTTCTGTGCATTTTCACATATTTGCTAATTTGGGGAAATTCTCTGTCATTATTTCTTTGAATATTCCTTCTGCTCTTTTCTCTCTTTCCTTTCCTTCTGGGACTCTCATACTGTGTATCTTGGTGCATTTGATGGTATCCCAGCTGTGTCTTAGACTAATTTTGCTTTAAAGAATTATTTTTTTCTTTCTGCTCCTCAGTCTGACTCATTTCTAGTATCTTGTCTTCGAGTTCACTGATTCTTTCTTCTTCCAGCTCTACTCTGCTCTTGAAAGCCTCATGGATGTTTTTCATTTTAGTTATCGAAGTCTTCAACTTCACTAGTTGTATTTGGTTCTTTTAAAATTTTCTCTCTCTTTACTAAGACTCTCATGTTGCACATTGATTATTTTCATACCCTTTAGTTTTTTCTCTGTATTTTCTTTCCTCTCCTTGAATATTTTTAAGATCCCTTTTTTTAAAGGTTTTATTTGGTATGTGCACATTCTCATCGTCTTTGTTGGTGTTTATGATGGGCCATTATTTCCTGTCTTTTGTTTGTTTGTTTTGTACTCTTGTTGCACACTGTACATTTTAATATTTTTAAATGTTAATTCTGGGATTTGTTTCCTTAAGATGTCTGTTTCTGGGTGGCTGCCATGGCTCAGCAGGCAGAGCTCCAACCTGCTGTGCTGGAGGTCTGGAGTTCGATCCCTGGTGCCTCCTGCCCATATGCAAATTAAAAAAAAAAAAGATGTCTGTTTCTTTATTTTGTATCTAGCTGATGTTAAGACAGATTTTCTTTAGCTTCAGCCCTCCTATCAGGAAGGTCTACCTAAGGTGAATGCAGTCTTTTCTGGGCTTAATTAAATGTCCATATTCAGTTGCATATTGAATGTGCAGTGAGCAGAGTTTTCCCTGTTTTTCTGAGCCTCTGCCTTACCCTTGGCTCGTGCTTGTTAGTTGTTTTGAAGTTCCCCTTTATTTCCTGGGAGCATCTCCTCTGGCATGTTCAAAGCCAGGCCTTTGCTCCAGACTGTTTACCTGGATAGTTTCTCACATACCTTTCATTGTCTCAAGTTGCTTTTGTCTCAAAGGCAGATGGTATGAGGATGCTTGCTTGAGAGGATTTTCCCAAGTCAGTCTTTCCCAGCCAGAAAGTGCCAGGGACCCATCAAGGGGGTGTAGACCATCTCCAAAGTTCCCTGCAGAGAGGCATCAAGAGCTTCTCCAGTGGCTCCCCAGAGCTAAGCTCACCTGGTCAGCCCAGAAAATGCAGCCCTTCAAGGAACTGTAGCCTGCAGCCCTGAGGAAGGGCAGTATCTTTAAGTTTACACTGCTGCCGCCCCTCTGTAGGGAGTTTTGAAACAGTGGCTGTCACTGACTTCCTCTGGGGCAGGTTGAAACAATGACTGCCTTCAGAATCATTAGATACTAATTACTAATCAAAAGCCATGATCAATGATCAGCGGTTCCCACCCCTGTTCTCTGGGAAACAAACTTTCTTTCGCCAGTGAGCTTAGTCAGGGACTGGACCACACAGCAACCTGCTGTAAGCATGAGTGATGGGTTCTGGGAGCCACCGGGGCGAGAGAGAGCAATTTACATTCTTTACCATAATTTATCAGCCTCTTCCTCCTGATCGTCCCTGGATGCTGTACAGTGTTCTTCTAGCCTCAAGAGTTTCAAAATGGTTGTTTCAAATAGTTCCTGTCTGTTTAAGAGTTGTTCCTGTGGAAGGACTGAGTCCTAGAGCCTTCCCACAATGCTTCCCTCCTTGCACTCATTTTGAATGGGCTTAAGGGAAAGCTAGCAATTGGGTGGGGCATTCAAAACTTAATTAACTTTATAATGAGAGCACTGACAAGAACAGTAATTGATATTTGGGGAGATAACTTGGCTTGCATGGACAGAATGCTTAGTATGACCAGCGAATGCAATAATGAATGTTGCAAATGCAAAAATCCAATAGATTGAAAAAGCCAGTACAATTCCCATCAGTATTAAAAAAAAAACAATAAATGGAAGTGAAAGACAAAGGCAGGAAAGGATAAATAAGTAAGTAAAAGTTTATATGGAGATGATATGGTTGTGTACATAAAAATTCCAAAGGAATCTCAAAAAAAAAGAAAACATGAAAAATTACTAGACTGTTAGTGAATTTATCAAAGTTTTTTACAATTGCATTGAAAACAATATATATTGGAATATAATTAACACAAATGTGCAAGTCTTTACATGAAAACCTAAAAACAATACGGTGAGAAATTAAAGACCTAAATCAATGAATAAGTATACCATATTAATATATTTAAACTGTGAATACTATAAAGGTGTCTGTGGAAAGCAGAGCAGTTGTACTCCAAAGATGACCATACCCAATCCAAAGAATCTGCGTATATGCAACTTTACATAGCCAAAGGATTTTGTAACTGTGATTAAATTAAGGATCTTGAGATGGAGTGTTTGTGCTGAATTTTCCAGGTGGACTCAATCTAATCGCATATGTCCTTTCCCAGCTGAGGTGAGAGGGATATGTGACAAAAGAAGAATGCTCAGAGTGATGCAAAAATCACTGGTATTGAAGATGAAGGAAGGGAGCTAAGAGCCCAGAAATGTGGGAGACTCTAGAGACAGGAAAGGCAACAGATTCTTCCCTAGAGCCTCCAAAAGGGACACAACCCTTTCAATACTCTAGATTTAGTCCAGCAAGACTCACATCAGTCTTTGCCTTACAGAAGTACAAGATAATATATTTGCATTATATAAATCACCAATTTTGTGGTAACTTAAGTCAGCCATAAGAAAACTAATACAGTACCTACTTTAAGCAATTCCTAACCAAATCTTAGAAGCCTTTCTTGTAGGAATGGGAAAGTTCATTCTAAAATTTATATGGACATGCAAAATATTTATATAACCAAAATTATCTTGAAAAACAACAAGAAAATTACAAGGTTTATATGACGTGATTTCAATGTATACTCTAAAGCTACGATAATCCAGATAGTTAGAAAATGTGGTAAGGAAAGACAAATACATCAATGGAAAGTAAAATAGAGCCCGCAGAAACATATATAGTCAATTGATTTTCTACAAAGACTCAAAGCAATTCAATAAGGAAAAATAGAATTTTTGCAGCACAAATAGTGCTGAAAAACAATTGATGCTGAAACAAAATGAACATAGAGACTTTTATATACTATTTACAAGCATTCACTTGAGCACTATAAACATAAAAGTTAAGATTATAAATCTTTTAGAGGAAAATATAATATAAATCTTTATGACCTTTGGGGTAGGCAAAGATTTTTTTAGGATATAAATGCATTAGCTGCCAGAGAAAAAATATAAAGTTGTTGGACTTAAACAAAAGTAAAGTAACCGAAAATCCATCTGTTCCATAAAAAGGCATTTTTAGAAAACATGAACAAGTTAGCCATAGAAAGGTAGGAAATATTTGCAATAGGTATATCTGACATGTTCTTTATATGTAAGGTAAATAGCTCCTACAGATTGGTAATGGAAAGATAAGTAATCCACTATAAGTGGGCAAGAAAATCTTGAGTAGAAAATTCACATAGGAAAATATAGAAATTGCCATTAACACACAATAAAGTGTTTGAAATCATTAGTAATTAGGGAAATGTAAGTCAAACTACACTGAGATGCAACTTCGTATCCAGTGTGAGAGCTAACATTTAAAAAGAAAATGACTATATCATGTGTTGGAGAAGATATGAAGCAAAGTTGCTGGGAAGGATGTAAAATGTTAAAACCACTTTGGAAAATTGCCTGTTAATTTTTGCAAAATAAATATACACTTACTACATGGCACAACAATTCCATTCCTAGGAATTTTCAAATGATAAGTGAAAATCTATTTGAGTCAGCCCAAAACTGGAAACAGCCTAATTTTCTATTATCAGGAAAATGGTTTGGTACGGTCATAAACATTGAACTTCAGATCAGCCAAGGAAAAAAAAAGACCAAAGTGCCAATACTTACAAAACATTGGAAGAATATAAATTTTGTATTCTGTTTATATGAAATTCAAAAGCAAGCAAAAAGTCTGAAATGATATAAATCGTAATGTTGTTTCCTTTAAAAATCTATTGGAGAGGGACAGAGGGTACATTTTGGGGGATGGTTTATCTAGATTAAAGAGGTAATTACACAGGTATACACATTTGTCTGAACTCTTACAACTGTACCCTTATTATTTGTGCATTTTATTGCACAAATTTACTGCTGCAATTTTTTTTTAAAAAGTGCACAGCCGAAATTCAGGACTTTTAATTTTATGGGTTGACTTCCACTATTTTGGCTCCCCTTGCTTAGTAAAAATTGTTTGTAAACCAACATTTATCAATTGAGTATGAGCTGTTTTCCCCTATGGAAAAATATTATAATATGCACCATATGAATCAAAAAAGAAACTCAGTACAAAAATTTAAAGATATTTAATTTAATTGGATTGTAATGAAAACAATAAGGATAAAACTTATGAGATATAGCAAAAGTGGTGCTTTGATGGAAATTTGCAGCCTTCAATGTTGCAAAGAAAATTATAAATATCTATATTTTTAAAAGAGGCTGAAAAGCAATGGACTAAATTGTCCAACTTAAGGAATTGACAAAAGATTAATAAATATGAAGAAAGTAAAAACAAGGATATAAAAAAGAGAAGCAAAAATTATTGAATGATAGAGCAAAGATACAATAGAAAGTATCAACAATATTAAAAACTTGTTTTTGTAAAGCATAATGAGATGGATAAAGTTCTGAAGACATTAGTTAAAAGAAAGAGGAAAGGCACAGATAAATGATATTGTGCAGGCAAAAGAAAACATAAAAACATACATTGTGTAGATGTTAAAAAGACAGTAAGAAAAGACAATGAGGACATACCACCAACAGATTCATGGCAATAAATTTGAAAACTGGACCAAAATGGCAAGCTCCTAGAAAAAGCATAACTTGAAAAGTGACACAAGAATAAAAAAGTCTGAAGATCTTCTTTATGTACCTCCCTTTTTAAAGCAACACATTTTAATATCACAATGGTCTATTCTGTAATACCAGGTATGTAACAATATTTGAATACTCCAATAATAGAATTATAAGGTAGAATTTTAGCAACAGGAACTCTTTTTTGGGAGTGGGAGTGTAAATTTGAGCAATCACTCTGAGAAAAATAATGGAACTATATAATAACTATGTCCTAGCAGTATCACTACTAAGTACATATGTCTTGAAAAAACTTGTACATATAAACCAAGAGATGTAAGCAAGAATACTTCTAGCTACATTATTTGTAAAAATAAATGACTAGAAATGGCTTCACTGTCCACTGACAGGAGGATAGATTATTGTGATATACTGATTCAGTACAACTCTATGCAGCCATGAAAATGAATGAGCCCTGATTGAACCCATCGACTCTGATGGCTCTGGAAATATGTAATGTCAAGCCATGAAAGCAAAGCACAGAGGATCTCTACAAATGTCAAAGACAGGTGAAATTAAACAATATGTTACTTAGGGATACATTTTTATGTGAGTGCGTAAATATAATAAAGAAAACAGATTAATGATTAGCTGAAATTCGGGATAGTAGCTAACTCTGGGAACGAGGGAAAAGGATAATTTGGGGGAGGAACATGATAAAGATGCCCTAAATGATGCAGTTTTTAAAGTTGGGTGCAACAAGTTTATTTCATTACTGCTCTTTCCATAGTCCATCTATACAACATATACTCTTTGTGTGTATGATATGTTTTATAATAAATGTTTTAAATATGAACATCTCATCAAGTTGCTTCATTCTTAATGAGATGAAATTGAGTTTTGCTAATTTCCAGTGTGATTTTAGGTTCATATTATCCACAGTGCTGTCATGGATGGAGAGTATGAACAACTGGATATCTGTGAATTGCTAAATTAAAATACACCTACATGCTATATTAAATAATTCCTCCCATAAAACGCCTCAAAATAAACATGAAACGTATAAGTGAACCTTTTCAAATTTAGCCTTCTCTCGATAAGTAATTTTTGTTCTGTGAGCATCAATTGCTGGAAGTAACAAATCACTTTTGAAAAAAAATCTCATTTTTGTTATTTAAAAAAAGGATCTGAGAATGGAGATAATAAACATAAAGTGCAGTTGATTATATAAATATACTCTCATTCCACTACTCTGTAAGTCTCTCTCTCGAGAGCAGCAATTGTGTATTATTAACTGGTGAATCGTCATTATCTTGCATAGTATTTCCTATTGCAATTATCTTTAATTTTCAGACAAACCTGGTGAAACTTCTTTTGATGCATCAGGCAAACCCAAACCTTCTGAACTGCAATGAAGAGAAGCCATCAGGTAGGTTATGAGCATCTTGGGACCACTGAGCATTTATTGTTTCTTTCCTGCCATATTGAAGTTTTTCATCCAACATAGTCGTAACTACAAAATGAGGCAGATTGTCCTCTGTAGCTATGTAAAAATCACTCCAGTTCAAGTACAATTCATAAACTTATATGTATGGTTCCATTAAAAGAGGCTATTAAAGAGCAGTAAAGTTTATAGAGTACTGTTATACTTCATTGCATTTTGTTTTCATGCTTTAAACTTCCAGGGAGATAATTCCTTCAATGTCTTTGACGTTAGCGTGTATTTCTACTGTTACTTAACTAGTTTCTCATACTAAATGTGCTTATTCATTATTGTATTTTTATATAATAATAGTTTTTTTCTGCACAGATCTTTTAATAAGAAATTATTGGATTATTTAGATACTATCCTTTTCATGCTAATTTAAAACTTTGAAAAATTTACCTTAATGTTTCTTATTTTAATTAATACCTTTTTGAAGATTTCTAAACTTCTTTTTGTCACTTTTCTGTTATGTATTCATATACTTACTTTCTAAATGGATGCCACGTTAAGTTCTAGCTTTTAAAATTTAACAACAAAATTGTTAGTCAAGTTTTTCATATATATGTATTAAAATTGAAAAATTCTAAGTAACAAAGGGAATGATCTGGCATAAATATAAAAAGATGGAAAAATGTTTAAAGCAGCAATTGATTCATTTAATTAAACAAATCTATTTATTTTTCTTGTTGCTTTACCTCTATTAACCTAAGAGCACTTTTTGCATGACATTTCATACTTGAATATACTTCTAGAAGTATGATTACCTGTTAAACCTCTTGTTAAGTCAGGACAGGGAATTTGCTCTATTTCATATTTTATTTGAAATTACCCATCATTGATTAATATTTCTTTTCTGTGTTTTATCCACTGAAATAAACTGAAGAATTAAAGATATAAACTAAAAGATAGCCTAATAGTTCCAAATTGTAGGCTCATTCTAATTTCAGTGATAAATTATTAATCTTATTATTAACTATAAAAGTATGCCTAATGATAAATATTAAATAGCATGTAGAAATTTGTAGCTTTTTTCTACCCTTCTTTTAAAAAAGTTTTTATCATGAAATATGAGTCATGTTCTCTGTTAAGTATAGTCTAGCTGTAACAGTCTGTCCCATTTTTCAAGTTCCGATCCAATGGTGTGTTTACCAGATAATGGAAAATATAATTGACTCTTTTTTTTTTTTTTTAACATGGGCAGGCACCAGGAATCGAACCTGGGTCCTCAGACATGGCAGGCAAGCATTCTTACCTGCTGAGCCACCGTGACCCGCCCATAATTGACTCTTGACCACATGGAATCCCATCTGTCACACTTTAACCTTTTAGATCTGTTGTTGGGTGCCAAAACTGATGCCCAAGACAATGGCCACTGACACGCCTAGAGCCCTAGTGAATAGTAAACATCTTCTGGTCTAGATTCAGTTCTGGTCACCTCATGCATAGTGTATGATGACTCTTTCAGACAATTTTGCCCATTGTGACATGCAAAGTCTACCACTGATGTAATACATAATTTTCAATGAGAGACACAGTGCAGGACCCAGAATAGACTCTTGATAAATACTTTTGATTGAATGAAGCTACGTCTCTCACTTGTAAGGGGTGAAAAGCCATAATGCAGTGAGAGGTTTCTAGTAAATTCAGGATGTAACAGTGGCTAATCGATCAGCAGGGAGAAAGAACCAGATAAAATAGTGCACAGCAGAATAGTAATCTAGACACTCACATTATGACTAAGCAAATGAAAATCATCATGAGTACTATATCATATTCTCTTTATTTTGTGTTTCTTTGTTGAATTGAGATAGATGCATAAAAATTGCCTGGGGTTCACAAGCAATTTGAGGTGTAGCTGGGAAAGAAACCAAACCTTCCAATGTGAGGAAACTAAGCGTTCCCCTCCTTACAGCTCCATTACTTAACTCAAGGAAATTAAGGATCAAAATCTTTGCATAAATATCTTTTGGGGGTAACTGATTTACTAATCCAGCCCATAAAGCCATGTAAGTCAAACATGTCACATAGGTGGTCATGTTATCTAGTCATGATTACTGAAAGGCAGCGGCTACCTCCATAGCTTCTTAAATGTTATAAATGTGAATTTTATTCAAGACCTATCAGTTTTGAGTTTCAGTTGTTATTAAATAGTTAATTGATACATAATCTATATTGCTGCTGAAATGTGTTCCTATGCCAGTGTATATGTGTAATTTGTTAGGAAATGTGGGTATTAATGCTTCTGATTGAGCAAAAGATCAGGGAGAGAACCTAAACCCACTGTTTTAATCACATAGCTGAGAATATTTATGTATATATCTGTCCATTTTATAGAATGCCTATTGCATGTTTTAGATTAGCCTTGCATTTGGAAAAGTACAACCATTGTCATTTTCATTCATATTCACCAAGATGCAGGAAGAGTTTTAACTAAGAATAAAATGAAATTCATTCTTTCAAGCTCAGTTTTTCAGTGATTTTTCATTTTTACTCATCACTATCCAGTGAATATTACTTTTATATGTTTTTTGTTTCATTAATAATTACATGTGTCACTGAGGTAAACAAGATAGTGTTTTAAAACGGCAGTAATGCAACATTATTTCTATCCTAAATTTTTCATGTTTTTCGTTTTGCTTCACACAAGATCAATTTTAGTGTTTCAAATATATCAGAATTATTCAAAGTAAATAGTTTTCTGTGCTATCACCATCCACTTTTTCTGATTTTCTTGTCGTTTCCTATAGATATTGCTGCATCTGAGTTTATTGAAGAAATGCTGCTGAAAGCTGAAATTGCTTGGGAAGAAAAAATGAAAGCGCCTTTATCTGATCCTACCTTAGCACAAGAGGAACCATATGAGGAGATCACTCATGATCTTCCCACACTTTCCAGTAAGCTGTAAGTGTCTTCCTTCTAGAAGAATAGAACAAAGTCATAGAGCCTTACTGATTGAAAGTCAATTATTCTAACTTCCCATTCTCTCTAGTTACCAGTCATTTTTTTTTTTTTTTTTTTTGCCTGGGGAGACACCGGGAAACGAACCCGGGTCTCCGGCATGGCAGGCGAGAGCTCTGCCTGCTGAGCCACCATGGCCCACCCTTTACCAGTCATTTTATAATCATTATTAAATCTGTGTCTCAACTGAAAGTGTTGGAAAATTTAATTTATATATCAACATATTTACCTAAAATACTTGTGGACAATGATGAATTAGTTAGCATAACTTTAGGAAATCCCTCTGGTTTATTAAACATTACTATTTGAAGTGTTAGATGAATTTCAGCTGCCATGAGTTCAGAAACAATATTTACAACACCCTCCAGGAATTTAGCTAAACTGATCTGCAAGATTTCCAGTAATTATCCTAATGCCTAAATTTGCTAAAGTAAAAAAAATAAAAATATGCAATTTGTTCTCACCAAAGTGTAAAACTAATGATTTCTTATGGTCTAAAATATTTCCTAATAGAGCAACTTTCCTGATCCTTGAAAAATGTCAAATGCTGTGGTGGAACAGTGCAGTTGTCCTCAGAGTCTGAAACAATTGATTTAGTGTTGATGACAAGTGACTCATTAACATTAAATTTATTGGGGAAGGAATAGCCATTTGACATATAAAACGTGATTACCCTTACAGAACTTTCTTTTTCTGGCATATATTTATACACATATTTTATGTATATACAACATGCATGCATTACGTATATAACTTAGATATACATACTCAGTAATTCATTTAAAAATAGTTATTCAGGACTTATTGGCATTGGTGCTTGGGATGTATATAACAAAACAGACAACAAACATAATGAGATGGGGATGAGGGCTAAGTATCTAAATAAAGAAAGAATATTGCAAGTAGGTTCTGGGACTTAGTTTTAAAGTCCTTCAGATCATTTCAAAGGCCTTTGTAAGTACAACATCTTACTTCATAACATTAATTCAGTAAAAATCCTATGGATGCAGACAATAATATAATAAAAAATTATAGTGCCTATAAAATTAGAGCCAAGGACTTCCAATATTTGACAGAATGTTTGTTCTAGTTTGCTAGCTGCCAGAATGCAATATACCAGAAACAGAATGGCTTTTAAAAGGGGGAATTTAATGAGTTGCTAGTTTACAGTTATAAGGCTGAGAAAATGTCCCAATTAAAACAAGTCTATAGAAATGTCCAATCAAAGGCATCCAGGGAAAAGATACCTTGGTTCAAGAAGGCTGATGAAGTTCAGGGTTTCTCTCTCAGGTGGAAGAAGGGCACATGGCAAACACAGTCAGAGTTTCTCTCTCATCTGGAAAGGCACGTGGTGAACACAGTCAGGGTTCCTCTCTCATCTGGAAGGGCACGTGGTGAACACGGCATCATCTGCTAGCTTCTTCTCTTGGGTTCCTATTTCATGAAGCTCCCCAGGAAGCATTTTCCTTCTTCATCTCCAAAGTTTGCTGGCTTGTGGGCACTCTGCTCCTCATGGCTATATCATTCTTCTCTGCTCTCTCTGAATCTCTTTCATTCTCCAAAATGTTTCCTCTTTTATAGGACTCCAGAAACTTATCAAGACCCACCCAAATGGGTGGAGACATGTCGTCACCTAATCCAGTTTAACAATCACTCTTGATTAAATCACATCTCCAGGGAGACGATCTGATTATAGTTTCAAACATACAGTATTGAATAAGGATTATTCTGCCTTTATGAAATGGGATTTAGATTAAAACATGGCTTTTCTAGGGGACATACATCCTTTCATACCAGCACAGTGTTATCTACAGAATTTTCCTTTTTTCAGTATACATTAGGAAAAGTAAGAGAAACATGGACAAACTTAAATTATCAGTGTGATACAAATGTCCATTTTAAAGCTAAGAACTATCCAGGGTGAGAATGAACACTATGAAAATCTGGAGATTTTAATAAAGCCCATCTAAAAGAATTCTCTATATATTTCCATTTTGTAAATCTCTGTGTAGTTTTTCAGAGGTCATGCTGTGGTTATTAGAAAGTGGTTTGGACTTAGGTTCAAAATATTTCAATTTAAATAGTAGGGGAATTCATTGCCCCATTTTTAATAATGGATAGGAAAATCAGGAAGATAATCAGGAAAGAAACGGAAGACTTTAACAGTGCTGTAAACTAATGAGACCTAACATATCTACACATATGTGAGCACACACACACGTATAATTACGACATTCTGTCCAACAGCATTGGAGTACACATTCTTTCCAAATGCACATGGAACGTCCTCCAGAATAGACCATATGCTAGGCTATAAATAAACCTCGATAAATTTAAAACAATTGAAAGCACAATTTTAATTGTGCTTTCTAATGACAATGGAATGAAATTGGAAATCAGTAACAAAAGGAAATCTGGGACCCAGAATAGCCCAAAAAACATCCTGAAACATGAGAAGAAAGCTGGGACACTCACATTTCCTGATTTCAAAATTTACTATGAAGCTACTCTAATTAAGACACTGTTGTATCAGCATAAGGATAACAATATAGATCAATGGAGTAGAATTGAGAGTCCAGAAAGAAACCCTTATATTTCTGGTCAACTTATTTTTGACAAAGGTGCCAAAGCAATGCAAAGAGGATAGTCTTTCCAACAGATGGTGCTATGATGATAGGATATTCACAGGCAAAACAATGAAGTTGTACCCCTGACTTATACCATATACAAAATTTAAATTAAGATGTATCAAAGACCTAAATATTAGTTAGATCTATAAAATTCTTAGAAGAAAACATAGGTGTAAATCTTTATGTATTAGGGTTTTCCCAGAGAAACAGAACTGATGGAATATTATATTTATGTGTTGTACAACATATACATATTTTATATATAAATAATAAGAGGCTTATTATAGGAATTTTCTCACACAGCTGTGGGTATTGGCAAGTCCAAATTCCATGGGGCAGGCCTCAAGTTGGAACCTCAAGTTGTAATCTTGACTCTCAACAATCTGAGCAATAATTAGACATTAAGGTGGAGGCTAAATAACACTGATCACTGTCCTACATTGGAGGACCTATCTAAATTATGAGAGGTGAAAGAGTTTGTAAGTAAACTTTATTATTAGACAGTTTTATCTACTTTGTCTAAGGCACTTAGAGACCAGGCAGGTCTCCCAAATGAGGCACTGCCCTAGCAAGGCTCTCGACAGGGAAGAGGAAGAAAACATGTGCTTACTGTAGGCAACTTGCTCAAAAAATAGGAGAGAGGACCTCAGAAGACAGTCTTCCCAGATTTACCCATCAGAGTTGTTATTCCACATCCCACATGTAGAGAGAGGCTTGCAAATAGCAGAACTTGATCTTCCTTTCCAAGAAGTAGAAGTGGTGCTTCCAGCTGACATTTTACAAGGCTATGTGATAAGTAAGTGAATTCACTGGGGAAAAATCTCATTTCAGAACCTGTCTCTGAATCACAGCACTCAAAAGCACATTTAATTTAAAGCCACTGTAGATAATTCAAAGGCTAAAGTAGTGTATAAATGCATTGACTTTTATTTAATACTAAATATATTTCATTATTGGATTTGATTTTTTTAATTGTACTGTAATGTGCTTCATTTTCATGTCAGACACTTTGCTAAGAACTTTAACACTATCTCATTGTCTCTTCACAGCTTTATTAAGGTTCTTTGTTTTTTTCTAAGTTTTATTCATTTAAACCAAGTACATCTCTGAATTGTTGACTAACCTGTATTTTAAGCATATAGCCTGTTCTTCTCTAATTTTCTCAGATTTAGAGAGTGATGGAGATATTAAAACAAACCTAAATAAAAAAATAGGAAGAAGGACGAGAAGTTGGGATAGAAGTATGAGTGAGTCTTCCCCATCCTAGGCGGACACTAGCTAGCATCCTGAAAAAAAAGAGAGCACATCCAGTAGGATGAGAAGTACAAAATTAATATTTGAAAAGTCATTACTCAACCTTCTGCTGAAAGGAAGGATTTTTAATGGTTTCCCAGAAAGTTGGATTTTCAATATTTATTTCCTGGGTCTTTAGCAGCAGAAGTTTAGAGACATCTCAACAAGTCTATCCCATTTTTAGAAAGTTGAAGTCCTTGCTCTTTAAAGTATGAGCCATGGAATACAAGTGTCTTCATCACGAGCTCTTTAGAAATGCAGAATCTCGGACTCTTCCCCAGAGCTGCTAAATCAGAATCTACTTTCTAATAAGATTAGGAGATTCATTTGCACGTAAAAAGTTTGCAATACTTGTTTCTAAATGACATATTCCCTCTATGTTAAATTAAATATGCTTTCTGGCAATCTGTTGTGGCATCTTGGATCAACACCATCATGGGAACTAAGGTTCAGGAGCAAGGCAACAGTACATGAAAAAACTGGTGAAAGAAAGACAAGGCCCAACTTTCAAATAATTCGTATGACCTGACATGGCACTGTGACAGGGACTTTTGGGCATAAGGCAATAAAGGTAAAAATTCTCGTCTAACTAAAAGCTTGCTAGAGCTATAACTTAGGAGGTTTTGACTTGGGAAAAATACATTCTTTGATTTTTTCCTCCTCACAATGATAAAACGAGAAGCAATATTTGAGAAGGGCGAAGAACATAAATGCAGATGTATTTTGATTTTGAGAGGTGGCAGACATATAGTAAAGATGGAGGACCCTCAAGTCCAAGTCCTAGTGAAAGTGTAAAGACAAAATCTCATCCTTTGGAGGAGATATGGATGACAGGTAAATTGAGAATTAGAAATGGGGTGGATAGAGGGTTGGGAAGAAAATTAAGGGAATTGTATCTCTATTCTTCTAGCTTTCTACTTGGTCTGTGTTTCCTCCCCAATGGTTCTTTTCTTTCCTACCCTTTATCAGATCACCTCACCATGTATTATGTCATCTTTCCTCATCAATTTGAACCCCAACCTCCTATTCTAAAATTCTTAAAATTGAATAATTTGGTTTTCTGTTATCTCAGCATAGAAGAAAAAATTTACTTTTGCTATCAACTTATATTTATTATTATGTGAGCATTTCATGCAATAAATCATGGTTTAGCCAGGGTAATAACTTCACTTCTGTCATGACCCATTGTTAGATAGCAGTGCCTACACTTGGTTTAATATTTAAGGACAGAAAATTCCTATATTTGGAGGTGATCACATATTCCATGTTTTCTAAGTTTTCTTTTATCTCAATTAACATTATTAAGGTCTCTGGTTTTTGCCTGACCTTCAAGTCCATCTCAAAATGAGTAGGTTAGATTTAACTCCAAAGAAAACTATAATATTCTGTATTGTAAAGTTGCCTTTTTTAAAAACCTCAAACAACTATTTTCGTACTTGGCTGCTATTTCCCACTCTATTCTTTGTTTCCTTCTGACTGGGTGCTTTCTCTCCATGTTGTCCTTTCTGTTCTTGGATATATCTTTATGCTTCATTTATTGTTATTGCTTTTAACAAAACATCTGCTGCTGTGTTTGCTCTTTGGTGCCTGAACATGGGAATGCTCTCCTAGGGTTTTTAACTGCTGAGAAATTTTGATAGGTGCTAAATTGTGTTTTTAATATCCCATTTCTTGAAGTACTTGAAATGGAATCCACAGAAATTCCACATAATGCCTAAATTAAATAGTTCTCTCTAAAATAGTAGATTTTCATTTATTAATAATAAAAGTAACAACAACAATGACAACAATTTATTTTAGCTGTATAATTGTCAGGCATCAATTCACTTGTGTGAATAGTTTACATGGATAATTTCATTTCATCCTTAAAGTAACACCTTAAAATTCACCTTATTACCCCTGATTGTACATACTTGTCTGATGCTCAGAATTTAAGTAGCTTAACTCATGTCATGCACCTAGATCAAAGTTTACCTTGTTTCAGTGAAGAGGTAATTTTTATTTATAATTCTAAAACTTCTAATTTGGCTTTAAAGAGGAAACATCATCTGAGTTGCTCTCATATGGTCAGACAGGTTTGGGTGTGAAATGTTATGAATTTGACTGCCTATTCCCTTCCAGTCAATTTAAGACTCAAGTATTTTAACTTAAGAAGATGATCTGTCATCAGGAAAACATTGCTCTGCAACAGAAATGATGAGCATCAAGATTAACATAACATGCAATGCTGTTTGCTGCCAAACTGCTTTTCAGCTAGAACTGCAAGTCAAAATGGAGCAATGTGGAACCGTAATTGTCTGTCTATGATGCCAGTCAACCAACTCTTTGATCTTGCTTGCTCTGAATGTGTAAACTCTCTCCTGGAGTGTTCCTCATTGGGGCAGTGTGGTGTGGTGTTACGGATATAGACTCCCTAGTTACACTGTCCCTACTTCAGATCCTGGCCCTGCCATTTACTGGTTCTCTGACTTTGGGCAATTTCATCACCCCTTAGTGATACTTCCCCTTAAGGGTGAAATTACAGTGATGATGATAATAATATCTATCTTGTGGGGTTGTTTTTGATGACTGAGTCAAATTTTGCAAAGCACTTAGAGCATTATCTGACTCATTTTAAGTGTCACATAAATACTTGAGAATTGAATTTTTTTAAGTATTTTTCATTCATCTGTGAAATTTCAGCAAAATCATCTGAAAAATAAAGGCCTTCTGGCCATATACTAAGATCAAAAAAGAATTAGGTCCTAAGCTTGATTCTTTTAAACTGAGTATAACCATTTGGAGAAAATCTTATTTTGTAAGCAGCTGGAAAGAATCTAATCTCAGTAAAGAACAGATTTGGTTGGGTGAATCCTTTGATTAGGATGCTGGGTCTCTAGGGCTTCTTAGTCATCTGGCACTTGGGATGGAGAATAGACATGGGAATAGGAGAAGAGTGGGAGGAGGCAGAACTGAGCAGCACTGAGGGTCACCAAAGGCAGAAAGGACCTGGAGGAGTGGATCCAATGGTGGCTTCAGCCAAGTGGCCATTAGTGAGAAGACCTTGTGGGGATTTTCAAGTGCACATTACACAATGTGTCCTTCTCCTTGACCTCAGGAAACCATGAAACACACAATCTTCTTAGAGTGATAGGATTTTATGGCAGGTCTTGAAAGTGCCACATTTTATGAGACAGGCTCAGCTTGTATTCATTAAAAAGACATCTTACTTGTGACTGCACACTGATTTCTTCTAAAGGTTCAGTTGCTCAATTAAAAATTAATACAATTTGCATATCTAAAGCAATTTCATAGAATCGTTTCTTTTGATCTTCATTTCAACTCCATGACTTAGGATGGATACGTAGAGTATGTACATTTTATTTGTGGGAAATAGAAGCCCAGAGTTGTGGCTGATGTAAGGGAATGGCAAGTGGCAGCTGTAGTTAGAATCCAAATCTTTGTTCTCCTCCTTCATGCTCTCTGAATGAAGTCAGGAACAGGCTCAAGAATATTATCTGGGAATCTCCCTAGATTCTTGGTAAGCACAATCTTGTCAGGCAGATTTAAAATAAAAAACAAATAAAACAACCAACGTATGCCTAAATACCACATTCATTGTGGAAATGTCTCTCCGCAGTATAAACAAGGATACTTAAATAAGCAATACTGAAACCTGTAGTTTTACTCGAAGACCTCTAACTGCAACTGTGCTGCAGCTATTGATTTTCTTGCTCCTATTTAATACTGGCCTCTCTTGTTACTTCTCTGAGGCAGCCATTCATAGATTTACTATGGACTCGGAGTGACATGAGCATTTTCAAAATCATCACAGCTTCATTCACCATTTTGCAGTAAAGCAGCATCAGCTGACATAAATTGTGAATAGATTCCCAGTTTTAGAATCTGGAGAGTCATCTGGAAGCTCTTGTGCTATTGTTATAGTTATAAAGGAAGCTATGACTGACCATGAATGGTCTTTGGATTTTTTTGGCATGCTTTCCACAGGGATTTGTGCAAATAAACATTAAGATATAATACACAAAACATTCCTATCATAGCCCTTGTATATAAATATTGACCTTCATTATTACTCTTCAGTAAGTGAGTTTTCATGGATCAGAAGCTTTCATAATTTTAACCTGGCTTAATGTACAAAAGAATAATATATAAGTCCATTTCAAAATGGATGGTACTTATCATTATGAAAGGAAACCATGACTTATGTAGAGACTTTTCTCTGTTAGCGCAGGGATGGGATTTGGAGTGAAATCTCATCATCTTAGGTTCATGTAAAGCAATCAATTTTAATCACACCTTACATCTTTGATGATTAGTTTAAAGCATCATTCTTTGGAATTGGGCCTTAGGGTACTCATCAAGTCCATTCTTGCTTATGTCTTTGTCCAACTCATCCTTTCTTAGGTTAATACAAGAAAGACATTTCTAATTGTGGATTGTTCTCAAAGATTCTTCTTAATTAATTAGTATTGACCTGAGTTGGTAAATCTTCAGAAAATGAGACAACATTAAACAATTATAAAACTTCTATGTCAGAGAGGCAGTAATTGGCCTGAGATCTAAACCCCAAAGAAGAGGCAGGTCATATACTGGCCACTACGGGTATAAAACATTGAGATTGAAGACATGAGGATGTCGTGGACATTTAATCTCCACATCTTCCCTATGTACATGATCGAGCCTGAAGAGCATGCCACCATCACCACTGCACTGATTTAGAGAAATCCAATTTTTCTTCCTTGCTTCTCTTATTACAAAGGTTGGGAAATTCATGGACCTAGTACTGATAATTTTTAATTTAGCCCAAAACTTACACTTGATATTAAATAGAACATTTTCTAGTTACTTCTCTATCAAGGGGGCATTTTTAATTCCTCAGTATAGAGCTGAGACTGTGGGATCTCTACTCAGACACTGAAATGAAGAGTCTAACAGAGGCCAACTGAGGCATGTGGATGCCCTTCGAAGAACAGTATTTTTAACTGTATTCTGCATCTTTTAGTGACAAGGTTGAATTTGGAGAAAGAACAGGAGAAAGAGTGCTATATGCTGTGCTCATGTTTTGTTGTCTAGAGTCATTGTCTTTAGTTCTAGGCCCAAACTTGCAAATGCATCTCAACACAGAAAAGCCCTATAGCTCCTAGGGACCCTATAGCAAACAAAAGCTCTGTGCTTACTTGCACTGATTCAGCCAAACAAGAGCACTGTTTAAACTTCCTTGCAAGGCACATTTAAACACTTCCGTTGCTATGTGTAGCAATCATGTTAGTTACTTACATGTTATCCCACCTCCCCTTTACCTTGCTAATAGAACCACAATTTTGTTCAGTATAGGAAAGCTCCTTTTTAAAAATATTGAGCTGCCTAAATTCCTTTAAAGCAGAGATTGGCCATAAGATACGTTCTGGCCGCTGAAATATAAGTGGAAGTCAACTGGGTATAAGGTTGCCAGCTAAAATACAGGGCACACAGTTAAATTGAACTTCAGATAAACAGTGACTAATTTTATTAGTAAAAGTATGCCTCAAATATCAGACTTTTACTTGCTAAATCTAGCAAGCCTAATCAGGTGGGGTTTCTAGGAAAGTTAATGTTCTCTTGATTTAAAAAGACAGGTTCATCTGGGAAGCATTTTGTTTTGTGTCCTTCCATTATCTTCCTGCCTGGTGCATAAATATGTTGCCTGGAGGTGCAGAAGCTACCTTGCAACCTTGCAACCAAAGAATAAAAGTCAAATGCTAAGAATAACAGAATAGGAAGATAGAAAAAGTCAAGGTACATGAAGATCTCCTTGAACAGCTTACCACTCCTGGACTATGTGAGAAAAAAAAAACATCCATTTCATTAAGATGGTTCATTAGTTTTGGGATTCATGAAACCTAAGGCAATACGGGCACTATAAATACTGTGCCTAGCAAAGTTATAGACCTCTTCCTAATAGAAGATATGGGAATAGCAGACTCCTTGTTGTGTTGTGTTGCCCCGTGTGAATTTTCATGACTTGAATCACCCTTTAATCCATCAGTCAGAAGAAATTTCTCATAACTAGAGAGGCTATGTGTCTTGGTTTGTTCCAATCTCAGTTAACTCCTGTTTACCCATCATAATTATTAGTAAAGCCTTCTTTCAGCTGAAGAGTGTCCCAATTGGCAAGTTATATTCTACTTATACGGAATCGGGGAACTTTAGGATACAACTTCTCATGTAGTTTCATGTCCATTTAATAAAATGATTAACCAGATAGTGATTTCAGCAGTAATAATTCATATTTGTATAATGCCATTTAGATTACAAAGGGCTTTTGCATATCCTACCTCAAGTGATAGACATAAATTATTTCTTTAGTAATAAACACTATAAGATTTTCATTCTGTTTGCTACTCAGATATTCCGACTGCACTGCTAAGAGCTGCAGAATGGAATTGCAAAGTCTTGGTAATGGTCTCAATTCATTCTCTAAAAATATTTGTTCAGAAATTCTACAGTCCAGTAGAGCACAGAGAGGGATGCCATACAATACAGGGACTTCATGAGATCTTGGCCTTCCCATATTTGGTTGAGATGTAGACTCACTTGAGGAGACGGTGGATGGAGGAAAGACATTCCTTTTCTTTGTTTGTTTTTTTCCTTCCATCTCAACACCTCTTGATCGGGAGCTCAAGCCTTTCAAGACATTTCGTTTTACCTCCCAACAAAGAAACACATCACTTTCCGCTTTTGCTGTATCATGGAATGTGTAGATATATGTGCAAGCATAGATGTGTGCCGGGGGGTGGGGAGGAGTGCTCTGGTCCCTGAATAACTTAGGTAAGTTTTATTAAATTCTATCAAATTCACTTTCTAATAATTCTAACACTAAACTTACAGCATTTTAGAGACCCATGGTACTCAACTTAATTTAGAGCTCTTTCCCCCCAAATGAGCTGTTTTTGTTTTATTTCTTTGCACATACTTGTTGGAACTGTTAAAATAAATATGTCATAAAAACAATATAATTTCCAACTCAGACATAAACATCACATTTTAAAATTGTATTTCTTTTTTCTGGCACAAGTAATGTTTTAGAAAAACTGTCCTTAAGTTGTAATATTTTTCTTACAAAAACTCAGGTCATTTTGGGGGACAGAGATAGCAATTAATTAAAATCCCTCCAAGAACTGTATCATTTCACATTCATCTGTGGACCATGTCTTATTTTATAGATGAAGAAAAGCTCAATAGGTTAATTGAATTCTCTGTGCTGAATAAGTTGTGTAGTTGTGTTTCTAGGACTAAAATTCAGAACTATCTATTCGGTCCATTACCTAACCAGAAAAATAACTGAGTAACATGGCATTTCTTCACATTTGTTTTTATTAGATATTTTCTTTGTTGGCCTAATATATCTCAATATAGTCAATTTTATTTGTTTTCAAAAATTGCTTTAGTTGTAATGGGCAATAATTGCTGCCTTTCTTATTTTCATTTTTTATGTTCCTGTTTCCATTTTCGCAATAAAATCCCAGTAGCTACAGGCGCATTTGCTCTGCAAGAAATGCCTTTTATGTTTATAGAAATAAGGAAGTCTTGAATAAATCCTGTAGAAGTCAGAAATTGGTTGTCCCTAATAATTTCCAACTCATATTTTTTTATCACAGTTCAAGCCATGTCTCCTGTATTAATCTAAACTATACTTGGATGATAGCTATTTCATTTTTTTTACATTTATAGATTCTGTCTTACCAAAGGCCTTTTCTTTTAGAAAATATATTATTTTACTCCTATTTTTTGTCCCTCCTTGATGAATTTCCATTAATGATTTTTTATTATAATCAAGATAATACTTGCTCATTGGAAAAAATTTGTAAAGTCCAGAGAAACCAAATACAAATATGAAAAAAATCACTCATTAGTCCACCTTTTGATAAAACTATTATTAATTTTGCATTTTTTCTTGAACTTTTTGGTTTTGGTTTTCTTGTTGAACTGAGTTCTTGTTCTGTGTACATGATTGCATTTTATTTTAAAAATAATCTTATAAGCAATTTACCATGACAGATAAACATTTAATGAATATTAAATACCAATGATTGGTTAAAATTTTTCCTTTTTCTAGAAGAATAAGCATTTTAATACGTATTTCCTAAATTCAACAATTTAGGAAATAAATGAAAATCTAAATGCACAGCATTTAATTTATATATTGCTATGATTAATCACCATGATTATGAACAAATTACTTTTCATATTAAAAGCAGAATAGGAACTTAAGGCAAAATTGTTCCAGAAAAACCTGGAAAACATCATATGCTATTACACTAGGAGTATCTTTTGCGGATCTTCTGTAGAAAACATGCTCATGACTAGTTAATATGTTTTTATTTAATCTGATTAAATTATTTAGATTGATCCTTTTTTCTTATACAAATAAGAGTGCTTATTTACTAGCTATTTACAATTATTAGTAGTAATAGATTCCAGATTATGTAGCCTCTAATATAACTGAGTAAATTATTTTTGAAGATGCAAATAAAAAAGAATATGGACCAAAAGACTCAACATATACCTTGATATCACCAGTCCACCATCTCTTTTTTGCAAAGGGGATGCTGTGACCCAGAGATTTTGAAGGTTTTAGAGAGTCATGTAATTGCCATCTTGACGTAAAATCTGACTTAGAATCAGATCACCGTAATCTAAAACACCTCTTTTTTTCCACCCATAGCTCTTGCAGATCTTGCTATTAATACTGCAATTAGATTTAAGATATGGAAAAAGGCATTTTAGTATTTTACTAGACCCTCTATTTCTTTCTTTTAAAATTCTTTTGTAATGGATGACTTTATTTCCTAAGCTCTCTTCCTAGTCTTTACTTTGACCATTCTAACTACTGCTTTATTCATTACCTAATACTGAAAAGATTGGTTGATGCAAAACCTTTCTTTAGTTTTGATAAACTTCCCAACAAGGCGAACAAGAACAGTGACCAATGTTTGAGGGGAGATAAGAAAAGTTATTTTATAGGTATGAGGATGGATTTTTAGCTGTGAAGTGGTGTGACATGACGGTTAAGAACAGACTCTCAGATTTACACATTAGGGGCTCTGATCCCAACTCCGCTATTTCCCAGGTGTGCAATCAAGCAAATTCTTCTTCCCTCTGGTCCACAGTGTTCTCACCCATGAAGTAAAGGAAGTAAAGTAAGGGTGTCTGCTGGTTTTTCTCTTCTCTTCCGGGTTGCATTGATTTCAGCCTCTTGCAACTGTGGCTTTCTCTCTCTCTTTCTTTCTGTATTCATTCTGTTTGTAAAGGACTGCAGATATAGGATTAAAACCCATCCTGAATGAAGTGGGTCAAACCCTCACTGAAATAGCCTCATCAAAAGGTCCTCCGTATGATGGGTTTACATTCACAGGAATGGATTAGATTTAAGAACATGATTTTTCTAGGGTACGTACAGCTTCATCCACCACACTTCCCTTCTGCTCCCATCCTTAAATAGTAACAAGCTAACCCATTAGCTTATAAGCGAGGTAAAATCCCAGGACCTCTGTAACCCATACCAAACTCTGAAATATGTTCCACAACTAATTGTGGTGCTGTGCTTTGAAATTTATTGCTTTTTTGTATATTTGTTCTTTTTCACAAAAAAGAAAGAAAAAATGGCAATTGTGGTGATAAAAAAAATATTTAAGCCTTCTGGCCTCCTATATTCTGGAGCAGCTAGAAGGAAAAATCTGAGAGGAATGTATGATAGCCCATGACAGACTCTGGGATCAGTCCTGTAACTACTTGTTGAAGAGTGCTTTGAGAACTATTGCTCTTTTATTTCTTTGCTTTGTATATATGTCATACTATACAATAAAACAAGTTTAAAAAAAAATCCCAGGGCCTTCACAGTGCTGTACATTTATAAATATCAACAGTCAATTTTATTTTCTCCATACTACCATATGACTGTGATAATACTTTTATGTATAGTATGCCAGTCCTTTAATGTAGGACTATATCCCATTTTACAGAGGGGAAACTTGACCAAAGTGGCAGAACCAGGCATCAAATCTTGTATTTTTTCTGACTCAAAAAAATATGCTAATTATAGCTACATATTATTGTACTGCCTTTTTAAATATATGTTCCCCTGTTCCCTCACCTTCTTGAAAATTTATTTGACTAAAACACTAGAGAACAGCATCATCCAGAGTTCAAAGGAAGGAAAACTAATTTCATCTTTCTCTAAACTTGTTTCTTAGCTATTCCATCTTTTCCCCCAGGCCTGGTCCAATGCAGACCTTTTTATTTTTGCTTTCTTAAGCTCTGTAGTAGAATTGTAAGGCAGGACAAAGAAATGGGCTGTGACACAATGAAACTTAGTGACCATTGAAAAACACCCTTCAAATTTTTCTCTTTTTGCCTTATCAAGATCACCATTTGAAATAATTTGCATTTCTACATTTTAACAACCAAAAATTGGAAGTTGAAATTTTAAATAAGCATTTACTATAGTGTAGAAAAATGTATAATTTGCAAGATTTTGATGATGAAAACTATAAAATACTGAAAAGAGAAATTAAAGAAGATAAAACTAAATGGAGAGATAGATTCTGTGCTGTGGATGAGAAAATTCAACATTGTTAAAATGGCAATTTTCCCCAAATTGATGTATCAATTAATACAATCATAATATCACAACAGGCATTTTTGTAAAAATTGACAAATAAATTCTAAAATTTATATAGAAATGCTAAGGACTTTGAATACCAAAACAATTTTTTAATAGAAAAAAATGTACTAGTCTCATATTACCTGATTTCAAGGGTTACTGTAGAGGGACATTAATCAAGAGTGTTTTCATATAAGAATAGGCTTCTATATCAATGGAATACAATGGAGAGTCCTAAAATAGAGCCACACATGAATACTCAATTGATTTTCAACGAAGATGTCCAGTTTATTAAATAGGCAAAATGTTCTTTTCAACAAATTGTGCTGGAACCTTTGAAGAATCATATGAAAAATAATGAACCTCAATTCACATGTAGCAATAAAGCCACTCAAAATAGACAAAAACCTAAATGTAAACTGTAAAACTGTAAAAGTTCTATACTAAAATATAGGGGAAAATCTTGTTGAGCTTGGGTTAGGCAAATATGCTTTTTATGTCTCATAGTTAAGACAAAGCACAAACCATAAGTGAAGAAAATTGTTCTTTGACCACACTGTTAATAAAATGAAAAATTTAAGATGCAGACTGAGCAAAAGTATCTGCAAAATGTATATCTAAGAGAAGACTTTTATCCAGAATCTACAGATTCAATTTCACACCAGTGGAAAAAAAAAACAACTAAAAAGATTGAAAGACCTTACTAAAGAGGAGATATCAATGCCAAATAAGCACGTGAAATGCACATTACAACCACAGTGAGATGCCACTAACACACTTACTACAATTAACTTTGTTAAAAGAAAGAAAGGTAAGTACTGACAAGAATGCTGAGCAGCTGAAGCCGAAACACATTGCCATTGGGAATGCAAAACGGTACAGCCACTTTGGAAACCACTGGAAGCATCTCCTTGGTATTTAGACAAGGAAAATGAAATCTATGTCTACACAAAGGCCTGCAGATAAATGTTTATAGAAGCTCCCTTCATAATTGACTAGCTGGACATAACCAGAATGTCTGTCAACTGGTGAATGGATAAGCAAAGTATAGTACATCCTACAGTAGAATACTATTCAGCAGTGTAAAAACAACATACATACAGCAACACGAATGAATCTCAAAAGCATGATGGGTAGCTAAAGCCAGACATAAAACACCTGATACTGATACTATTCATATGATGCTCTCAAAAAGGCAAAACTCAATGAAAAAAGAAACATTATCCGTGGTTTTGAGGAGCAGAAGGTAAGGGGATATAATTAACTCAAAAGGGCACAGAGGGACTTTTGAGGTGACAAAAAAATTCTATAATTCAATGGTTATATTGGTTACTCAGTGTTCATTACACAACTGCATATATTTGTCAAAACTTGTTGACCTGTTACCTACCTATAAAGGGCAAATTTCACTGCATATAAATTATTATTCAATAAATCCCAATTTTTTAAGCCAAAAAGCGCATTGAGCTTTAATTAGAATCACACCCACTATTGTAGAATAAATGAAAGCATTATGCTTTTATATATTGCTCTTGATTAAATAAGCATATGTTTCTGCTTTTATACACTGCAATTGATTAAATATGTATGTTTCTGTATGATAGCATTTAGGGAAATACATTTTAAAATCTTATAATAATAAAGTGTTCAGTGGCAAATTGAACATTATATCATGCTTTTTAAGTGTATATTAATAAAGTAATGTTGCTTGGTGATGAAGTCTGTACAAGAACAAAAAAATGAAGCAGGTTTATGTATTTTTTACTTTGTTAAAGCAGTATAGAAACAATAAAATTTACTCTGTATTTAATATTGCAATTCTTAACTGCATCATTCCTTGCTAGTTCTCAAATTGTCACTTCATTACAAAGTCTATAATATGGTCCAGTATTCTACAATATATATTTAAATCCTGTAGAATGATGTTTTAATGAAGTGTATATTTTTGCCTTTCTTCACTGTCTGCAATTTATTTTCACATTTAAATATCTTGCTTAGTTCAGTCACGAATTTCAACTTTAGCTTTTAAATTGCTTATTGATTTTTCTATTACAGTCCAGTACACATTTGTAAATATTTTCTTTTAGAGTTGAAATGAATTTCTTTTCCTTTTAAAGGTGAAGGTAAATGAAATTTGGAGTTAATAGAAAAGTTTGCTGATTTTTCAATCAATATTTTTCCCTACAGTTTAGAAAAACATTTTCTTATCTGAATCAAATAGCCTCCTCTGACCCAGCTATCCTGTCGTGGTAATTTTTTATTGATATGGTAGTGTTAAAAGAAGACTAATTATAGTATCGATTATTTCCTGCAGCAGTCCCCTGGTGTTACCAATTGCCAAGCAAGATAGTTTGTTGGAAAAAGACATTATGTTCAAAGATGCAGCAAAAGGTCTAAGTAAGCAACAATCTCAAGACAGCACCCCTGAAAACACCACTGTGAATGGCTCTCCTAAACCTGAGCAGGTAACTGCACATTTACTGCATTTCAATCAATATCATTTAATATAAAGCTGTATTTTAAAATCCAACATGTTTCAAAAACAACCACTAATTCCCATTGCAAAGAAAATTAACAGATGCATCAGATTTTGGTTTACAGTCCCTATAAATAATTTGGGCATTATACTCATAATTAACAAATATAATTGGCATTGTATTTTACAAGGATTTGAATTTTTCAGTCTTAACTTATATACAAGGAATGTAAACTCAGCCAATATATAATTATTGAATATTTCCAGTTGCTTTGATAATCTTTTACTTCGTTTGTATTTTTTGCTTCCGTCAAATATTTTACATAACAAATAAGAAGGCTAAGCCATTTACCCTTAAAAATAACTGGGCTGGTGCAGTGTGTGTGTGTGTGTGTCTGTGTGTGTATGTGTGTCCGTTGTGTGTCCTAGTGCCCAAATTACAGGAGATCACTTTGGGGGTTGATAATGGAAGAGGGCAGGGCAGTAGAGGAAAGAAAGGGAGAGAAAAAAGAAAGGAAGGGAAGGAAGAAAGTCTTGCACATTTTAAAGCAATTTAAGAAAATTCTATGTTTTCAGATGTTAGAAAAACAACATCTAACAGTTGTTTTGGTGGCTCAGTGGCAGAATTCTCACCTGCCATGTCAGAGACCTGGGTTTGATTCCCGGAGTCTGCCCATGCCAAAAAAAAGAACTGTTAATTTTGGTGATTAAATGGATTATGAACTGAGAAGTTATATAAATTAATGTATTTTCTTTTTGTATTATAGAAATGTGTTCTTTACATGGTTATTGTTTTATAAATGGTAGAGTATTTTATATCCTTTAAATATCTTCTGTTTATTTAATCTCGAATATTTTAAGGACATTATACTCAAGTTTTCTAAAGATCTTTTAAAAATTTAATTTTAATTTTATGAATTTTTTGGTATTTTAAAGTAACTAAAACAGGTAACAAAATGCCCCAAATACTTTTAAATTTTAGCAAGCAAATTAAATGTTAGGCAAAATTAACGGTGTTTTTTCTTACTTTTCTAAGAGTCCTATTAACTTTTCTTAAAACATGTTCCTAGTTCTAATTTCTAGTACAATTACGATTGGGAGAATTAAATTTATCAAATAAATTGCCTAGGTAACTAAAGATGATTTAAAATTTAGTTTTCATTTTTATTGGCATTGTTTTGAAATATTTTATCTTAAATACATTTATAGAAATATATGGAAACATTAAGATTAATTTCACCTACTGCTGCTCAAGTGTTTTTATTTTGAAATAACTTTCAAATGCAAGTGTCAACATTTGAATGACCTGTAATGAATTGTATTTTTGTCACTTTGTTTTTAAATCATTAATTGTGTTTGAATTTAACAATAGTACAATGTGATAATTATTTACTTAATTAAAGAATAGCAAACTACATCAATTCTTTCATCAAGATCCCAGGATTTTTCCTTCTGCAGAGTCTAAACATTTTCTGTTTAGCAAATCGATGTCTTTGGTCTGGTAATTTCTTCGAAAATGAAAGGACATTATCTGCCTAAGAATGACAAATGTAATCATTTGGTCTGATAATTTAGCAAGCTGTTCCTAAAACATGAAAGATATTCTTCAAAAATGGTAGGAAATTATCCACCTAAGAATGACAAGTGTAATCATTGTGGAATGATTTCTTTGATCTTTTAATACTAGCTTTTAAAAATTGTATCCTAGATATTAAAAATAATTGTAATCATGTTCTAATTACTTTTTATTAAAGAGGAAATGTCTATTTTTCACGGTTTGTTCTCATTTGTTATTAATCTCGTATTCACCCACATCTCACCCATATCTCTTCTGGTGCGTGTCATGCATTCATTTATTCTTGGCCATGAGGTGTGTAGATGATACTGTCCAGTGGAAGAGCAGTGCTCTTGACTGACTGAATTACACATTCACATTTCATATAGGGCTGTAAGAAATACTTTTCAAAACAATAAATTTCTGATTAGCAGTTTAAAAAGAAATATGTAAGGTAGATAAATAAAATTCATAGCCTTTTGCATCCAGATGTTTATAAAATATAGAGCTCATCAAATGGTAACTGTAGAAATGTATATTCAAGCCTTGAGTTAAACTTTTTTGATTCCCATAACCACCCAAATTAACGGTTGCTTTTATCATATCTGAAAACATAGAACTTTCTTAAATTGCTTAAACTTGTGCATGACTTTCTTCCTTCCCTTCTTTTTGTTCTCTCCCTTTCTTTCCTCTCCTGCCCTGCCCTCTCCCAGTGTCTTTCTAACCTCCTCACTTCTTAACTCCTTCCCTTTCTCCCTTCCTCTCTCTCTTCTTTCCTTTTAGAAGATATTTATTTCAATTTAATTCAAGTTTGAATTTCAGGTTAAGCCTTTATTCCATTTATTGAGGGCATAGTAAACTGGAGTAAAGAGAAAGGGCTCTGGAATTGTACAGCTTTGCTGTGCTGTTTCAGGTCCACAATCCAGGAGCTCTAGGACTCTGGGCAATTACTTAACCTCACTAAACCTCATCTGTAAAATAAATATATGGTCCCAACTTCATGAGTTGTTATGAGGATGACCAGACACGAGGGCTATAAGCTTATTATACAATTATCAAAAACAGAGTTAAAACAAAATAACATGCATTTATTATTTTTATTGTTACTATTTGTATATCCTGACTATATATTAGACTTTAACCTTTACCAGATTAATTGATGTAATTCCAGTCAACATATCTCCCAGGCTTTATTATTTTTTTTTCAATTTAAATGAAGATTTTGGAAAATAATAATATAAAATAATACTTTATATTGGGCTACACTTCAACGTTTAAAAATACTTTACTTGAATTATCTTAATTCTAAAAAATACATTGTGAGCAAGATATTAATCACTTTTAATAGTTGGCCAAACTTGGACTTGAGAAAGTTAAGAAAATGGCCTAGAATCAGTGCTTCTATTACTCCACATCCAGTGATCTCTACGACATCATGATAACTTCCTGGTTCATATTCTATGGCCCTGCTATTTGTGACAAACTTTTACAAATAGAAGAGAAATGTTGCATTCCTTGGCTGAGTTTGCAGTACAAATGTTTCTAAAGTTGTCAAGAATTCTGTTTTTATGGCCCATACATACATCAGTGTGCATGCCCACAAACCTACCTAAGTGCTCAGCCAAACTATGGAATAGGAAGTGAAAGGACCTCGTCCATATCAACTGTAATAAACTTCTAATCAAATAGCAAAAGCAGGACAAACCAATTACGCTTTCCAAGCATGGTGATTCAACTTTGAAAAGCTTAGTCGGGTAGTTTTGCACATTGTTGATCTTTCTGTCTTACTACCATTGCAGGCACATGCTTTTTCTTTATCTTTCCCTCTTTTATTCTTTAGTTATCCATTTTTTCCTTCCACCTAAACTTCTTTGTTCCAAGATCCTTTTGCCCTCATTCCATTTGTCAGACCATTTCTCTTTTACCCATTAAAATTCCAGTCCCTGGATATGTACTACCAGACTATACTGTCAAGTAAAGTAAAATGGCCACCAGCCCACTTTCAGAGAAGGGCTTTTCCACAAGTAAAAACAATCAACCTGCCAGGGTTTTCTGAAGAAAATGGAACATACCCTACAGGATTGCTGTTAGCAGCACCTAGTGATTAAAATTAGTTTCTGTCCAGTAGAGATAGCTTGTCAGAATGGATAAGCTTACCAAAGCTCCCTGCTTTGTTAGACCCTCCTGTGCAAAATGGAAACTTCATATCAGTCAGTCCTCTGGGTTCCCCATTTCCACCCCCTTGGTGTAGCTCCCTTCCACTTTCTGAATGGGATGCTGCTGACTCATGAATCAATAAAGCTGTCAGATCCTCAATTTAATGTTGTTGAAAAGTTTTTCTTTTATCACTACCCATCTCTCAAAGAGAAAACTCACAAAAAAATGCAAAGACCAATAAAAATAAATAAAAACCATCCAAGCACCAATAGAACAGAGTTCTCAAAGAATTGTTGAAATGGTGGAGGCAGGGAATCAGTGAATTCAAAATATTTTCTACAGTTTCCTTTGGATCTTGAAGCAGTTCTCAGAAGATTTCTGCTAAGTCTTTCCTGACCTTCTAACCTGAATGATGTCTATTTTGTGTTCAATGTCTCTCTGTTTGTGGGAAAAATTTATCTTCATAAAAACATAGTGCTCAACCCCAGACGAGATGAAAATTTTCAAATAATCATCAAATACCTGTTTTACTGTTATTATAATTGTTTGGCAGGCATTTGGTAGTATACACTGAGAGAATAACTGTAGCATAGTCACAGACATACTTTTCTTTATCTTTCTGCTTGATAACAGCTTTTGCATTACTTTTGATATCTTTATAAAGAATATATCCCTTTAATGATGTTGCTTAAAGTTTATCATCAAAGCTTCCTTCCTGACCATTTTGCATTTATTCCTGATCATAATAGATGCAAGGGATATTTCCCTAGATGTAGTCAAACACTGTATTTGTTACATTCCATTGCTATAAAAAGGCAGAGGAGTCTTCACATTTTTACTGTCAGCCTAATACTTTCTGTAGCCCATGTAACAGCTGTGCTGCTGTAAAAGAGAAATCCTCAAGTATACCAATGAGATGTCTGTGATAGCTCTTTCAGTCTTGTCAGAATAAATGGGGACCTGCATTAGTATGCTTCTTCCTTTTTCTAAATGTGCAAACAGAAAAATTTTACATTGAGCTCGTTAGAGTTTGTGGCTGTAAGAGGAATTTTATTATCTTTGGGTAAATCTTTACTGTTGACAAAATCTTACTCTTGAATTTTCTCCCTTTTATGATCACTTGCAAAATTACGCACTTATGCCAACTTGCTGGTAATTTTTGTCTTATTCTCACATTTTTCAAAGTTATTGCAGTCATATTACTAGATTATATGACATATGTGTGAATATGTATGTTTGTGCATATGTGTTTATTAGTTTTTGTGAATTTGAGGAAATGCTTGCAAAGATACTAGAAAGAGAGGATGTTACATCCTTCCTTAAATTAATCATGTTCTGGCTTGGGGTGCAGTTTGTGATCTTGGAATACAGTAAATTTGTCCAGCAGTACATAAAACCTTCAATCTTGGCTAAAAGAACCCTAATAATAAATCATATATATTTACTAGAACACGTGTGAATGTGGTAGGTCCTCTGTTTCTTAAATCTAATCCTCTCTTGCGTCGTCTTCAGCTCCCTTGTGGAGCCATTAGTGAGGTCTTATGGTTTCGCCACCTTCCTCCTTTCCCTCCCCATGCTGCCAGAATAATAGGTTAGTAATACGAAGCTGATCTTGTCATACAACTACTTAAACCTCCCCAATGATTTTCCATACTCTTTGGAATTAAACATCACTTTTCCATGGCCAGCAATTCATTGCCTACACATCTAACATCATCTGCCATTTTTCTCCCACTCTCCAGCCACAGGAGCCAACTTCCAGTGACACTTCCAGCATCTCCCTCACACCAATTACCTTTCCCACCTTAGGGCTTTTACCATGCTTCCACCTCCCAGCCTTGGATAATCCTCTCCCACATACAAAGAACTGCTTTTTTATATACTTCCAATTCCAACTTTAATATAACCTCCTCAGAGAGGACTTAGACTATCCAAGGTAAACTGCAATTTTTCTCTTTTCAGAGCATCCTGTTTTTTTTTTCTTTATAGCACTTTTCCTCATTGTAGTTTCTCATTTATTTCCTTACTTCTCCTCCAATTGACTGTAAACACTCTGAGGTAAGAAACCACCTTTTAAATCCATTCTTTATACTAAACCAGTAGTACAAAGTCTGGCAAAGAATAGGCCAGCAAGAAAAAAATTGGCTGAGTAGTAAATCTATGTTATCAGATTTCTTCAGTATTTACTAGAATTCCCCCAGGGGAAGCTGGCTGGCTGGAAATTCTGGCAGTAACCAAAGTTGAAGTTGGATCCAAATTCCTCTTCTGATGTCTGAAATCTTCAGTTCTGGCTTTTAAGACCTCCAACCGATTGAATAAGGAGGCTCCATAGTGCTGAGGGCAATCCCCCTTGTCTTTCAATCTTAAAAATAACTGATTCGACATAAAAATCCTGTCTCCTAATGCTTCACCTTAACAAGCACACAGTGAGTGGGCAAACGACTGGACCTCACAACCTAGCCAAGTTGACATATGAAATTATGTCATGAAATTAACTAGCACAAATAGAAAGAAAAGGCTGACAAATTATTCATTCATATAAGTTATCAGATTTGTCATCTTCTAGAATTCCTCCACTGATACTAATTATTATTATCCCAGATTCTGCTTCTGACTTATTAGCTGTGTGAGTCTAGGCAAAACATTTAGCCTCTCTGAGTCTCAACTTCTTCATCTATTAATTAATGGTGTTGGATAATGTCAGTGAATTTCAGACTTTGAAAAATAATTTGATAACAGAATCTTCCTCAAAAAAAGAAGGAATTGGAGTCCTCTTTCACTTATTTCTTTTTGAATTTGCTGAGATTTGCCTCCTTTTTCCCTTCCTCCAAATGGAGACGTAAGGAAAGTTTGCAGAAGGTTTACCATTGGTATCTAATGTCCTTTCTAGACATGTTACTGACTACACTAACAAAGGATAAAGTCTGTTGTCTGCCAACTGAAGAACAGGCACCGTGCTAAGTCTTCCACATAAGTTTAACTCTTACAACCAACCTAAGAGGTGTGTTCCATTATGTGTCACAACTTAAAACCCAGAATTTAAGAGACTTAGTTTAGTGATGTTAAGAAAGTATTGTTCAAGAATTTGCAGCCCCTAAATTGGAAAACTGGGATTCACCCGGGAGAATACAAATAATTGATATCGTAGATTGAGATGAGCTTTCCTTTTCAAGCATTCAAACTGTGGAGACCATTAGTTTCTTCATCTAAGGACAAAAACAAATACAGTTATCACTACTTTAATTTTATTACTTCTCCCTTGGAGCTGTCTGCCCAGCATCTCGTGCCTATGAAAGTCTTCAAAGTGGAATAAAGTATATAGTATTTAAAAAAATTGGTAACACACAATCCAAAAATTATTTTCGACAATCCAAAAAATCATAGAGGAGCTGAAACATTATGGCATTTTTTTCTTTCAGCAAGAGTACCAGTTTTTGAATGCCATTCTTGAACTTGTTATGTAGATATATCTGAAAGTATCAAATCATAAAATTATGCTTCTAACCCAAAGTTATGTGATGACTAACTTTAATAAGACAATGGTATGTGCTTTTTATCAATTCCTTCTGGCAGGTATTCTGAAACACTTTTTTTCAAAGCCCCAAAGCAGAGAAAATAATACATTGATGATGTTAGGCTAAATATATGTAGGGGGACGGAAGCAGGAAGACTTGCTCTTGACACTTCTGAGGTCTGAAATATTTCAAAATTTATATTTTAATAAAAACCATGTTATTATTGCAATGTTATGTTTTGTACTTACAGAAACAGTTTTCTTTCCAATTTCAGAGAACTTAGTTCCTTGACTCTACCTACAGGAATACATGATAAACTCTACCTACATGAATACATGACCTTTTGAGATTTCCTAAAGAATTTGAGTTTCAATTATTCATGCATTAGGTTTGGAAACAATCTAGGACAACAATGTACAAATTTTATGAATGCTTGGGAAAGATTACATTTTGGGAAATATTCACTACTGTCAGAATTATTCCAAATTTAGTTTCTGAAAATGTGTGGTACTTTTTACTCTCTAAACATTTAACTTATAAATAGTAATAATTTAGTCCAAATTATTTAGCAATAGTATATGTAATTAATAAATAAGCTGGCTGTCATTAAAAAAATTTACTAGCATCAGTTATCTCAAAGCAGCATTGATAACAATATTCTTGTTCTTTTTTGCTGCTCTGTGTTTTGCCTGAGAAAATCAGTGCTGTCATTTTGAAATACCAAATGTATACTTTTCAGAGCATATCCTGAGTACCTAAAATTAAAGATTCCCTGCATTTCACCTGAAGCTGATAGAGTTTCATCTAAGTGAATAATTACAAAATCACCTTTTTAAACATTTGAAAAATTTTCCGATTTTAAAGTGTATATGAATTTAGAAACAAAGCATTTTTTTCTTTAGCAGTATTATCTTAGTCTCAAAGCTACATTAATCTTAAAGGTGATGTAGAGTAAAATAAAAATATGCAAGCCAAAATTTAAAATCTACTTTTAAAATCTGGTCTCATCGCATCTGTATCCCGAAACGAAATTCCACACACATTCCTTCCTTACCATGCCAGCAATAGTAATGTGAAAATTTCCGCCTTAGCTTTGGCAATATGTATTCGTAGTACATATTTGTAGTACATAGCTGGCAGCTAGGTTTTCAGCTGCCAGCCTTGCAAAGGACTCAATATAGTACAGAACTGTCTAAATTATAAGTGGGAAAAAGAAGAGTCAACAAGCTGAAATGATTTTGACACACTTAATGACTTTGAGTGACATACGGTTACATTTGGGGTATGTATATATATATATATATATATGTGAATGTGTGTTCACACTTGGTATCAAACAGAAATTCTCATCTGAATGCAATTTCTCTGTGTGATGCTGATTTTTTTCCTTTCAAGTGAGCCATTTCATCTTTTAATAACAGAGTTTCAGACTCATGTGGTCTTTAAACTTTTGACATGTAATTGAAAATGGAACATCCAACTGTGAAGAAAGTTGATTAGAAAGCAATTAGAATTGATCATACTTATTCACTCCCCCAATCCCCCAGGTCAAGCTAATGCCTCCTGCTCCGAATGATGACCTATCAACGCTCAGTGAGCTCAACGATGGCAGTCTGCTTTATGAAATTCAGAAGCGCTTTGGGAACAATCAGATATACGTGAGTGCCTTTGAAATTGCCTTTTGCAGTGTCTTTGTCTTGTTGCATCTTTTGATCTCCCTTCAGTGCTACGAATATTAGAAGTAACAAGCTAAGTGGTGATTTAGATCATATTGATGACTTAAAGTGGATTTCTTAGAGTTCAAGTTCATTTTTCTGGTTCAGTTATAAGGCAGGTTAAGCAAAGATCCATATTTCAGAGTCATTACCTAAAAGCTAATACCCTGAGGGTTCATATGAGTACTCAACACTACCAAACTTTTTGTTGTCCTGATTGCTCTGGAAGAAGACCTTGTGACAGAATAGAATCAGCAGGATCTGCAAATCACTTTTAAAATGTTATTTCATCTATTTTAATTTAACTTGTTTGATCTGGAAAAGAACGCTATTATGCATGTAGGGCTGCCTCTCGATGTGCATGAGAAGAGAAACTGGTACTCTAAATTATCAGAAATGTCTTTGTCTATAAAGTAATTTATACACAAATCTCTGATAATGGGAATCAAAAATATGATTTAGATGACAAATTGGCGTGGAGAATTGATTTTCTGTGTTTCTATCTTCTTTTATACATGTTACTTCTTTCAAAACTGGCAATAATTTAGATATCCTGTGATCAATCTCTCTCTCTTCTTGATTTTGCCATATTCAACACAGAGCAATTCAATCAGAATGTCTTTAGAGAAATCTAAGTATGCACGTCTCTGCTATTCTTTCCTAATAACATCTGTTTTTTCTCCCTTAGTCTATTGAGAAATTCACTAAGCAATTTTCATGTAAAGTGAAGTCTGAGATTTCGTTCCAAGTCATAAATTATCAGATGCTGATTAGCTTATGAAAATGCAATTGTCTGTCATTGTAAATACCCTTAAAATTAAATAATTCTATCAAAATTAATGGAATTGAGTTATTGGCATAGAGTGGTGAAACATGATTACTTAGGTCTCTGATAATTCCCTGTTTCTTTTCTGCAGTGCATTTTATTTTCATTCCATTTTCTGGAATGTTATTTTCATTCCATTTTCTTCTCTTTTACTAGCATGGGGTTGATTCTTGTTGTTGTTTTTAACTTCTTAATTATGTTACTGATAGACCAACTTCTTGAAATTTCTTGCATCTCCATCTCCTTCAAGCTTTACAAGTGACTTTAACCTTCTCTATATCTCTGTGGCCACCATCCTTCTCCTAACTGTTCCTTTTCTGGCCATCTTCAACAGCCTTCTGATTTCCTAAGGAACCTTATTTCTTTCCAACTCAATTAGCCAAAGAAAATTTTAATAAAGTACAAATGAAAGCTTGATACTCCCAAACTTAAAATTCTGCTATGTATCATTTTACCATAGGAGGAAGAACACAATCCTTATTCTAGAGCCTAGAATTTAGACTATGAGACTCTACCCAGTAAAGCCCCAAATATTGTCACTGATGACTTAACCACTGATAGCTCAATCCTTCTTGCCTCAACCACTTTCCTCAGACTGTTTTGCTTTCTCCTACGTTATATTTTCCACTGTTGGGAAAATATAATTAAAAACAAAAGCTTCTCCCAACCCGGATAAACTCTCCACAAAGTAGAAGAGAAAGGAAAACAATTTTATTGTTGAAATAGCATTAAACCAGAATGTGATGCATCACAGGCAATCTGTAAAAAGATTGCAAATGCAGAAAGAAAGCTCACCCTTTTTATGTGGCTAAGTGATACCATCTATTACATACATACTCTGAGGGTATTTTGGCCGCACGTTTGCAATTTGGTGTCAGGTACCCCTGGAAATTATGCTGATCTCACCCCAGGAACCTGGAAGATAGAGGCCATGTCTCCCCTGATTCCATTTTAAAAGGACAATGACAAAATTTAAAATTGCAGGTCTTCTGAAGTTAATACTAAGAGATGGGAGGAAGGAGGAATTCTGTTCTTTCTCTTCAACAGGGAGAATCAAGCCTCTTTTATTTTAAAACTTGTTTTCTTACCCTTGCACTACCCCCATGAAATAATTGGTTTTATAAATACCCATTCAAATTACTTGAGATCTTTAGGTAAACCTTCCCAAACCTTTGAGGTTACCTGGACTGTCATTCTTAAGAGCAGTTACCACGATTTGAGCTAATAGGCCTCCTTGGTGATTTGATTAAAGGCTGGCTCTTGTGCTGGACTATGCACTCAGTGAAAGTAGGACCATGTTAACTTTGCTCACAGCTAGGCCTGGGTCAATGCTTTCCCCTTTCGACGGACAGACACACCTCCTACCTGAGTACCTAAGTCATGGACCTCACGCATCTGTACTATGGACCTCTTCGTGGATAGTCTTTTCTATACTTGGCTTTTCTCTTGGTCTTGATAATTGAGATCAAAGTTCCCTTTTTTTTTTTTTGCTAAAATTCACGTAAAATCTAATTAGTCATTGTGTGAGGCTTGGTTTTCCTCTTCTCCAAGCCTGAAGTAGTTAAGAGCTAATTAGGAGAGGATAAAGAACGACTTCTTTTATGAGAGTGCAAGCAGCTCCACTGACCTGCTGCTAGTAAAATGGAAGACAATTATTTTTTTAAACCAACCATTCAAAGCCTCTGGAAATGGTCCGAAGGACCAACAGCGATGAAGAAAATCTATCCAAGAATCTCGATGTAAAAAGGCACAGGTATGATATTTGAACCAAGACCTTCCCAGCTCACTGAGGCAGAGACTCCACTCCAAGTTGCTGCAGCCAAGAACACAGGGCTCCTAGTCAGAGAGTTTTCTTTCCAGGAGAATCAGGAGTCCACTCTCTCATACTGTCGCCAGGAATTTGCTGACACAAAATTCTAGGGAAAATGGGTTTGAGAGGTGGGGGCTCCCTTTGCCTAGTCCCCACTCAAGGTTGGAGACTCTACCCTGGGCTCTGTGCACTGGAAATATTAGGGCTGGGATAGCCCTTATCTTGGCTCTCTAGAAAGGAGGAGATTGAAGGTGGTGGTTCAACAATAACGAAAGACCCCCTAGAAAATCTCAGAGTGCAGCCCCCCTCCACCAAGGGCTGGACTCCTAGCACTGGGGTGTCCCTTAGAGAGAAGTGTGCCATTGTCCCCACCCCCAGCTCCAGAGCCAAGGGTCAGGAAATTGCCTGGGAGGAGACCTCCTAATCTCTTCCCAAAGAAACTGACGTCAATTGCAACTGATCATGGAGAATTCAAGTGTTAAAGTGGTCTCAAGAACAGTAGAGGTTGTGAAAGGAAATTTGGAGGAGAGAATTGGGGAATAAGAGAGCCCTCCTGTGGTCTGAACAAATATCCCTTGACCTCAGAAACTGTTCCTTCAAAATCATCACATTTGCTTGGATTAGTTGGTACAGCAATTTATTCCCTGGGGCATTGTTGGATGAAATAGAGCAATCAGCCTACAATGAATGGTGTTTGGCTACAGAGTGGTGATCAGGGAAAGAGGAAGAAAGCCCCATCACCCCTGGGTGATTTTGGGCATAACCAAAGCCTCAGAAACACTGAGGCTTAACATGGTATATGTGGCTTCACTAAAATAATCCAGTCAGTCACTAAAATAAAGAGGGAAATAATAGTAAGCTCCCCTCCTGGTGGGGTGAGGGTCAGGGACAAGCACGCAGAATTGCTATGACATATTTGAAATTCTAGTTTTCAGAAAAAGTTATGGGATATAGAGGAAAGTCTATGCAGAATATGACCTCCACTGCTACCAGGTGGGCCCAAGACCTCATATTGTGCAACAATTATTGTGTTTTGCACTAAATTTCAAATAAGTGTGTATGTTGCCCTTGACTTCCCCCTATTCTCAACACTGAAGCTAGCATTTTCCTTTATAATATATATTGCATCGTGTCATTTCTTTGCTCAGAGTTCTATGGTGTTCCATTCCATTCAGAGTAAAGCCAAAATCCTAATAAATGGCCCAGGGCCTGAGCTCTTTGTTCCCCTACCCCTTGCAATTCTAACATGTGTTGGAACTCTCCACCTGGATCTGTTCACCTGGCTCTCTCTGTTATAGCCTCACTGTCCCTTGACACATCTTTGCCACAGGCCTTCAGGGGACTCGCTGGACCTCCATGTGAACCCAGAGTTCTCCCACTGCCTCCAGGTCTTCACACCAACAGCAGTGCTTGTGGAGGCCTTTTCGGGTCACCTTGCTTAAAATCTCAACGCACAATTCCTATCCATCTGCCTTGCTTTATTTATCTACACAAATTATCACTCTCTACTATACTGTATATTTCACCTATTTAAATTATGTATTGTCTCCGCCACTACCCACAGACATGCATATACACAAATGTACACCCTGCACAGCCACTAGGATGCATGCTCCATGAGAGAAGGTAACTTATTTTGTTCATTATCTTATGCTTAGCTCTTAGAATATCATTTGGCACTTGGTAGGTACTCAATAAACATTGAAAGAATGATTAGGACTCTGAGACCAAATACACACTTCTAATACAAGAGAAAGCAGCGCAACTTTATTTATGCATGAAAATCAACTAAGGCTAGTTTGAGCAATAACTTTAATCAGAGCCGAGGATAAAATAATTCAGCTGAATTAGTGGTTTAACCAGCATTTTCGTTTCTCCTTGCTCCAATCTGACTTATCATACGTATGATCTTTCCAAATGAATGCTAAATTGCTCTTTTGATAAGTGTATAGAATTTATTAAGTGGATAATATGAGATTTGGGGGATTTCCATACAGTCGTCACAATCAGAAGTTCCCAAACCTCCAAACAGAAAATGAATTGCAGGTGATAAAAATGCTTACTTGCGAGGCAATGCTCAGAAGTAAAAATGTTGCATTCCTTGCCAATAACAGAGAATAGAGTAATAGAGTAAGAAATAATCAAATTTCTTACAGGTGAGAGATAAACATGTAGGCAACTTTCTCTTTACAAACTTGTTAGTTGGACCCATAAACAAAAACCCATAAAAGAAACAGCAGAGCTCCAGTATCATCTGTTTAGCTACGATGTTTTTAAAACACACTTAACTGGCACAAAGCAAGACAGAATAATGAAAATATTGCACAACAGTTCCTAGTACACAGCCTGGTTGATTGCAGGCCCTTAATAGCTCTTAATTGTTGACTTCACATTGACCCCAGTGGTTGTAACACCCTCTAGCTAACTGAGCTTTCTTTTTAAGAGCATTTCAAGAGTATAACGCTGACAAACTGGTGGTGTCAAAGGTTGACTTTTCTCTCACTTCAAGGACATTTGAAATTATGTAGATAGACACAATATTACCTCCTCCTAGCCTTGCTATCTAAAGCCGGTCTATGATACACTATGCTATACCTGCTATATTTTTCCATATCATTCCACTCAGCCTCAAAGATCCTTTTGAGTACTTAATATCTCCAAGTTATTGAAAAAAAACTTGATGTATTAGAAAGATGAGGTAAAAGAAATCTCTTAGCTTTCTACAATTTTCATTATTCTCCTTTTCCTGAAGTACATTTAATAAATTCTATTTTATCAAAGAAATCTCTTCAAAATATGGCATAAAACTACATAAAGTATATTATATGACTTTATCATTAACATTCAAAATCATGTTTTATAAGCCTTTTTTGTTCATCACAAATAGTTTTGAAAGACCGTCTTGAAATCCTTCAATAATTAATAAATAAAATATAACATTTATACTAACATAAAAATTATATATATAAATAGAAAAAATGCAATTTAGAGGTATTTTGTTTTATTTTGAATACCATCTTTCTGAATTAGTAGATTTCTCAATACTCTCACAATCCATTTTCTCACTTCTTCTTTTCCCTCTGGAATTGAAGAGTAATTATCAAGTACTTTACTAATAAGGTACCATTTCTTTTCTATTGTTTCATTTTAACTTCTGTTTCCTTTGATTGGGTGTAAAATACTAGTCCTTCTTTTAAGGAAATGTCATGTTGAATTAAAACATATAAACAGAACAAATACACAAATCATTAGTGTCTGGCTCCACGAATTTTTATTTGGTGAGCACACCTACATGAGGAGACAGGATTTTAGAATCCCCCACCCTCCATTTTTGCCCCAGTCATTACAAAAAATTCTGACATCTGTGACCATAGATTTGCTTTATCTTTTTTTAAACTTATATAAATGGAATCATCCAGTAGGTTCTTGTTTGTATATGATATCTTTCTCTCAATATTCTGTTTCTATGTGGTTGTAGAAATTTATCTACATGGTTGCTTTAGCAGCAGTTCATTTTTCTTCCTGTGTAATAAACAACAGTATTCTGATTTATTTATACACTGCACAGTTGAGGGAGCTATATGTTGGTTTCACCCTTTGGTTATTATGAATAATATAGCTGTGAACTTTCTTATGCCCTTTGGAGGGTGCCCATGTATAAGTATTTCCTTGGAGTAATTATCCAGGAAAGAAAATCCTGCATCTTGAGATATTTTCAGCTTTAGAAGATGCACCCAAATAAATTTACAAAGTGGTTGTACCGAATTATATTGCCATTAAAGGTGCAGAGACTTTTAGTTTATCTACAGTTGCAGCAACACAGCATGTACAGCATTTTAAATTTATTTTTTAAGTTCTAACCATTCTGGCAGTTGTATCTCATTGTGGTTTTAATCTGTTTTTCTCTGATGACTAATGGTGTTGACCAATACATTCTGTTGTTCCTTTCATTATCTTCTTTTGTCGAGTGCCTGTTCAATCATTTTGCCTTTTTTTAATTTAACAAATTGAGTTTCTTTCTTTTTCTTCTCGATGTATAGAGGTTATTATATATTCAGGATATCTGTTAATTTTTAGACAGATACTTTGCTGGTATTTTCTCCCAGTTTGTGGCTGATATTCGACTATCCTTATAGTGTCTTTTTATGAAGTAAAATTTGTCATTTTCACAAAGTTCCTCAGAGTTAGTGCTTTTTGTATCCTGTTTAATAAATATTGGCTTCAGTCATGAAACTATTCTCCAATATTTTCTTCTTGAAGTTTGATTGTTTTAACTTTCACTTATAAGGAATATGACCCATGTAAAAATGATTTCATACTGGCGTAAGAGGAAGGTCAAGATTATTATTTCTTTCTCACATGGATATCCATGCTTTATTGAAAAGATCAAGCTTTTGCTGCTGCATTGCAAAGGCATCTTGTATAAATCAGGTGACCATGGGATGTGGGTTCATTTCTATTATCTGTTTTCTGGTGTATTGGTCTGGTTCTTAAAGCAATACCAAGCCCACCCTAATCAAGACATTGGAATGAGAATTCAGAGTGCCATCCTCCCACAGAAGCTTTGAATAACCAGCAAGAACTGGCAGGAACATCTTTCTCAAAGCTCTGGAAAACATTTAAAGGTCCTCAAGTAAAAGCCTACCTAAAAGGATGGCACCCGGTCTGGCCGCTCCTCCATGCTCACTGCTTTATGTGGAGCCAGCCAATGCTTGATTAGGCTCCCATGGTCCTACCACCAGACAGAGCAGAATAACCCTCTTGCGCATGCTGGGATCATGTATGTCTGGCTTAGTCTCTTTGGTGATGGCCTGAGGGACTGAACCAGGATTCTCATCCCAGACTCATTGTACCAGAACTGGCACTGTGTGTACAAGGCATCTCATAGAACTCTCCTACTGAACACTGAGGGAGCATCAAGTTGTGTCCACCTGGGGCAAAGGACTGCTGGCTGGAAGATATATGGTATAGTGCAGTGCCGAGACACTAAGGAAACTGTTTCCTATGAAAAAGGGGACATTTGTATCTGTGTTAAAAGGGTGAATTCCCAGGGCCACGTGCATGCCCAAGACAAGACCTATGTGCAGAAGGGATCAGGGAGAATTTAGGCTTTGGCTACTCTAGAAAAACATGCTCTTAAACTTAATCCATCCTGTGGTTTGTAAGTGGGACCTTGTTTTGTAAAATTACTTCAGTTAAGGTGTGGCCGAGGATGGGTCTTAATCCTATTACTGAAGTCCTTTTAAGCAGAATGGAATTCAGAGAGAGAGAAAGCTTCAGGAGGTAAGAAGCTGAAATTCAGCTGAACCCAGAATAGATCAGAGAGGGCAGGAGAGACCTCCATAGGCAAGAGCCAATGACCAAGGATCACTGGAGGTCAGCCCCAGAAACCACAGTCTTCTGATATCTTGGTGCCTTGATTGGAACTTTTTTTCCTGGCCTCAAAACCATGAACCTTTAAATTCCCATTGTTTAAGTCATCCCATTGCATGGTATTTGCTTGAACATCCAAGGAAACTAAAAAACTCAAAAAGATGTTTTCTTTCCATCTTTCTTTCTATCTGTTTTTCCCCCCTTGTTAGCTCCTTGCATTCAAGGAAAGCTCTGTCATAACAACAATGAAAATAGCTGATATAAGTTTAAGGAAGAGATGCCATAGGATCTAAATTCCAGCAGTAACACATTAAAATATCAAAATGTCTAGGTTTTAACAAAAGATTAAAAAAAGAAACAAGAAGCCATGGTCCAGGCAAAGGAAAAGATTAAAGTATTAGAAACCATCGATGAGGAGGACCAGATCTGGGAAATATCAGATGAAGATTCTTTTAAAAATAGCCCTAAGTGTGCTCAAAGATCTAAAGAAAAATATGGGCAAAGAACTAAAGGTGACCAAGAAAACAATCGGTGAATATAAAGAGAAATATCAGTAGAGTGATGGAAATTAGGTAAAGAAACCCAGTAAAGCAGAAGACCTTATTACTGGGCCCCAAAGATCTTTCCAGGTCATCTACATCCGTCTCTCAGCTGGACTAGGCAACCCCACCAGCTGAATGAGCACTCACTTTTTTCTTTTTGGACATCACATGCACAGAATTTGCATAATCATAATCTTTGGTTCAGGATGGTTTCATACACGTCTTACTTTGCTTATTAATTTGAGAGTTGTAAAATTTAAAATAATAGAGCAAATAAATGTTCATGACTCCATCAAAAAAAACAAAACAAAATTGTCTTAAATGAGATTAAGATATTCCTTGATAAATGTAGAGAATTTGTCACCACTAGACGAGCCCAATGAGAGATGCTAAAAAAGATTCTGGAGGGTAAAAGGAAAGGACAACAAAGAATAGATCTAAGTCACATTGAAGAAATAAGTATCTCTGGTAAGTGCAACAATATGGTAAATAAGTGTAACAATATGTAAGTATAAATGCCAGGACTGTTCTTTTTTTGGTTTGTAACACCACTTTTTACTTCCTACAGTCACTAATAGGCAATGCATAAAATGCAATGATAAATCAGTGTCTTTGAATTATAATGTACTAAGCCTGTAATTTGTGGCAAGAACTACATAAAGGTGCGGATAGAGGGGTATAGGAAATAGTTGTTTATATGGTTGAAGTTTAGTTGTTTCAAAGCAAATAAAGTTGTTACAGATTTAGGATGCTAAATTTAAGCCCCATGATAACTACAAAGAAAATATTGAAGAGTATGCAAGCTCATAGTGGCTGTAAAGTACAGTTGCTGGAGTAAAGGACAGAGGGAATAGGGAGTTAATTCTTGATGGATGTAAGGTTTCTGTTTGGGGAGATGGGAAAGTTTTAATAATAGAAGATGGGAAGGGTAATGCAATATTGTGAATGTGATTAATCGCACTGAATGGTATGCTTGGGAATAGTTGAGATAGGAACATTTATATGTATATAAGTTCCCACAATTAAAGGAAAAGCAGCCAAGGAGACAATGACAAATAAATAGAATGCATAATCCTGGAAAGTATGTACTAAAAGAGGAGAAAAGATTCAAAAGAGTATTATTGAGACATATGAAAAATTGGAATATAGATTGAAAGCTTTTTATCAGTTTTGAATTTCTTGAGCTTGATAACTGCACTTAAGGTGATTACATAAGTGAATATCCTTGGTCTTAGAAAATGTACCTGGCAATATTCATTGTTCAAGGAGCATGATGCACATGACCTACACTCAAGTGTTCAGAAAATGGACTGAAAGACAAACATGGCAAATAAATGGATAGATTGATGGACTGATAGATGGATAGATTGGTAGGATAATGTATCAAATATAGAAAAATGTTAAGCTTGATGGATCTTGGTTCTTTGGGGCAGGTAGAGATATGTTGGAGTTCTCTGTATGGAGTTTGTATTATTTTTGTAACTGGTAAATATGAAAATATTTTAAATTAAATATTTTAAAAATACCAAAATAACTCAATTATTTTAACTATATTATAAAGCAATATATTTAAACGAGAGGTCAGTTTGTAGTTTCCTTTCTTTCTACTACTTAGTTTTTACATCAAGATTATGCAGACTTTTTAAACGGAAGTAAGAAGTGGTCCTTTTTCATTTTCTGAAATAGTAACATTTGTTTATTTCATATATCAATGTTGGAAAGAATTCACCAGTAAAACCTAAAGTTTTTGTTTGTTTGAAAAGGTTTTTACATATAGATTCAATTTCCTTTAAAGAGTAAAAACATTAGATTTTCTATTTCTTATTGTGTAAGTTTTGGTAAGATTTAGTTTTTAAGAATTATTCTGCACCTTATCTACATATCTAAACCAGTGGCTAAAAAAATTGTTTGTAATATCCTCTATGTCTGTTTTCACGTCTGATGGACCTGCAGTGATGTCATACTTGTGATATTGATAACTTGTGCAATTTCTCTAGTTTTCTCAATCAGTCTTGTTTAGAATTCTATCAATTCATTTTCTTTTTCGAAGGCTCACTTTTTGTCTTTTGTTTTTTTCTTCATTGATTTCTGTTCTTATATTTATTGTTTTCTATATAATTGGATACTTATATCATTAATTATCATACTTTCTCTCTCCCTTATTTACACATTAGGCTGTAATTTTCATACCAAGTTTACCTTTAGTTTTATCTCACAAATTCTTGTTTGTACTTTTATTATCACTCAGTTCAAAACATATTCTTATTTGCTTCGTGACTCCTTTTTTCACTCATGGGTTATTTGTAAATGTATTGTATAATTTCTAAACATTTGGTGTTTCCAGGTATCCTCATTGATCTCTATTTTATTTCTTCAATGATCAGAGAACATATTCTGGATGATTCAAATACTTTAAATTTAATTGAAACCAGTTCATGTTCAATGTAAAATAGTGTTGGTAATAGTGTTCTAAATAACTCAATTTGTTAATTATTTATTCTCAAATTTGTCAGTTTAATCTGTGAGCTACTATTAAAAATGTTAAAACTGTCCATCAACTTAAAACTGTTAGTTTTTGCTTCATATATTTGATGCTAGATTTTAGTTGCATAGAAATGTAGATTGCTACATCTTCCCGATTGACCTATCCTTTTATAATTGTGAATTGTGCCTTTTAATCATTGGCACTGTTTCTTATTTTAAGGATGTTTTCTATGATATCAGTATTACTATACCACCTTTTTGTTTTTATTGTTTAATTTATATCTTGTCTCATCCTCCTTTCAAATGGTCTTAGCCTTTAAATGTCAAGTTTTTTTCCCCTTTAAATAGCACATAGTTTTTTAAAAGATACAATCGACAATCTTCACCTTTTAATTGGAGTATTTTATACATTCACCTTACTATATATGGGTTTAAATCTGTCATTTTAAATTTTATTTCTATTTGTTCTATCTGTTCCTTGAATTTTTGAATCTCATTTCTTCCTCTTTTTAATTCAAAAGGTATTTTTATTTGCCCTTTATTAACTTTTCAATTCTGCATTTTATTATTATTATGTTGGCCCATACAACACATTAGTCCATTTATTTCTTCTTGTATATTTTGTGATATATTTCAATTTATATTTTTTATTCAATCTGTTCCTTACAAAATCCCTTTAAGATAAAAAAAATTTAGAATCCAACTATTTCACTTGTTATGCATTCATGGAACAAAGCTTATTCATTTCATTCCATTTGTTCTTTATTTTTTTAAAACATGGGCAGGCACCTGGAATGGAACCTGGGTCTTTAGCATGGCAGGCAAGAACTCTGCCTGCTGAGGCACCGTGGCCTGCCCTCATTCTATATGAATTTGATTTTTTTTAATTTTATTTTTCTATTACTTTAGTTACAAACTAGTAAAGCAACTTATAAATATTTATTTTCACTTATTCTCTATATTTTGCACAATAATTTTTTAATTGCATATTTTTTAAAGGTGCTTTTCCTTACAGTTTGTGAAATATTTGTGTCCTTTTTTCAACAGACTTTTATTGGAGACATCCTCTTGCTTGTTAACCCATTCAAGGATCTACCAATTTATTCTACCATGGTGAGTATAAAATTTATGTCTTTTAATAATATATAGTCACACTAACTAGACAAACTTTTTTGTATCAAAACAGTGAGTAAGGTCACACTTCTAAGATATAAAAATATAACATTTTAAATTGAGTGCTTGACCTCTTTTTACAGCAATTTGTTATGAGGCAACTTTTAAAACTAAAGATATTTTATCAAAAGTTCCTTTGCACTTATACTATGTGATTCATTCATGATTGTAGTCATTAGATAGAATTCTAAAATTTAACAACATAATATTTTCTATTCATCCCTATTTCAAGATCTATCATTTTAGTCCTTATTTGAACATCGTGACTTCTTTTTGATAAGGTTATTAAAGCAGTGTCAAAAAGAAGGAGCAATATTGCATTTATGTGTTTTTCCAAATGACTTGCCATTTTTTAATTATGAGACTCTTATAATTAAAAAAGAAATTACTTTTGGAAAATTATTCTAGCCAGATAAAAACACAGTGTGAATTTTGAATGATAATGGATCAGGGAAACTACCATAGGAGCTCTCCATATTTTGCATAACCTCAAGGTCAATTTTGGTGTGAAACAGAATACCTATTAAGGAACAGGAGAGTGAACATATATTCTTGAAGTATTTACACACTGTAGGATAGAAGCTGGAGAGATAGAGAGAAAGAGAGAGTGAGAGAGGATGAGAGAGAGAGAATGAGAGAGAGGCAGAGACAGACAGAAAGACTCTTTCTAAGCCCTCAGGGAATCAAGTGAGAATTCTCATAGAAATAGCTCATTATCTCACCCTACACCAAAAGTCAGTTCCACTATTCCTTTAAAATTGCATTAACATTTTCCCATTCTTCCCCTATTCTAGCCCCAGCTTGTCCTTGAACAATCTAAGAGTATATGGGAGCATGGGAGACAGGGGCAGGAGGAACCATAAGCATTTTAGTAGTTTAATCAGAAGATTAAAGTTAATCTGACCTGTGACTATAAACTGGTTTTAAGAACAGGATCAATGTTCTGTCACTTAGCTGTTGAGCCATAACTAATTTTTTGTAGATATGTTTACTAAAGTGTAATATACATATTGTAAAGTGCATGAATCTCAAGAATTCTACTTGATACTCTTATACAAATTAAGGACATCTTTGAAATAATGTTGCATATCAAGACATAGATGAATAGTGGCACAAAGATACCCATGTCCTGTCTCAGTCATTACATGCCTCCCAAAAAGTCATCGTTATTCTGACTGACTGCTATCACCGTTTACAGATGTAAAATCTATGAGTGGAATCTTCCAGAATATTCTTCCCTGTATCTAGCTTCTTCCTATCAAGATTAGACATGGAAGATTAATCTATGCTTTTGCATGTAGCCACATAGTAGGGCAGCAGTGGCAACAGTGGCAACTAAAAAGGAGTCATGTCTGTTTTGGAGAAGTAGTAATCAGAAAGGTTGGGCACCTTGAATAATAAATTAATTATCATTAACCACACATATTGTCACATTTAATCTCAAAAAGCAACCCAATATTTATGAGTGAAATAATTATTCATTCCACTTTGCAGGTCAGTAAACTGAGACTTAGAATAAACAAGCTTTATGAGGTTTTCCATAGACTTGCACTCACAGACAAATTATTTAAATCCAGGTGGTGTAACTGCTAAGCAGACATATGGCAGAGACGACTGTCAGAGGCACCAATGCTGAGCCCAGAGGCAAACATTTCTTTTTATTTATATTTGATCCTTTGTAAAAACAAACATATTTTTTTAGAGTCTTATCCTTACATGGCTGTAGGTAATGAGTTGTAAATCCAGGCAGCCAAGTAAAGTGAAATAGTCATAGTATGGTGTGAAAAACAACAGCCCATGCCAAGCCAAACCATTGGCATCAGGGAGGTTCCACAAAGTTAACAAGTGATTTTTACGGTTGAGGAGCCTGTGAGTAGTCAATTCTCATATTTTAGAGCTTTTATGCAAATATGGTTGGCTTCAGAAATCAGAAGGTGCAGGTGGCAGGATCCTTCTGTGTTCTGGTAGTTTATTAAGAGAAGGTTCAGGCACATTGAATAAAAGGAGGAAATGAACCATAAAGAAGAACGTTATTCACTAGAACCAGAGTCCAGCAAAGAATAGAGAGAATCACAAGTGAAACTGATCTGATGGCATCTTGCCTGTGTACTAAAAGGGAGCACTTAAAATTTCTACTCACTGAGACTCCTCTTGTTTCCAAATTACACAGATGGGGTGAGGAATCATACAGATGGTGAGAAAATGAGGCCAAGTGGAGAGAGAAGGAATGTGGGAAAGGAACTGACCCTGACAATATTTACTGGACCAAATGAGAATACACAATAACACTGATAATAGTAATTAATGGGAAGTGTATTAGTCAGTGTTCTCTAGGGAAACAGAACCAACAGGAGATATCTGTAAATAGTATGAGATTTTATAAAAATGTCCCATGCAATTGTGGGGATGCATGAGTCCAAATTCCATAGAACAGGCTGCAAACTGGCAACTCCAGTGAAGTTTTTGATCAATTCTCCAGGAGAGGCTGGCTGGCTGAAGTAGAGACAAAAGTTCTCTCTTCTGACTACTGCAGCCATCAATTCTCCTTTGAAAGCCTTCATCTAATTGGGTTACACTTCTCTCACTGGGGAAGACACTCCCCTTAGTTGACTGTAGATGTAATCAGCCATAGATGCAATCAAATTACTGATGATTTAAGTCCAAGAAATGTTCTTACCATAACAGTTGTGCTTGCTTGCCCCAGACAGCTGAGCACCATCACCTGGCCAAGTTGACACCTGAACCTAATCATCGTAGTACTCAATGTAAAAGTGTGATGGCTTGTCAGTTACTCAGAAGATTGGAATTATATAAGTGAAAAACTATTGATCAAAAATAATTACATAGAAAATAGGGCAGGCCACAGTGGCTCAGCAGATAGAGTTCTCACCTGCTGTGCTGGAGACCCGGGTTCGATTCCCAGTGCCTGCCCATGCAAAATAATAATAATAATAATAATAACATAGAAAATAGATTAGTATATTTACATTATTATATATTACATATTACATTGTTTAAGAAGCATGGAATCAGCATCAAGCATGTTAAAAGATGGAATTGTCTACAGTAAACTCCCACACCATTTGAAAATGAAAAAGGAATTGAGAGAGGTTATTGCTTGATTATCATGAGGACACTTTATTTAGATACTTAAAATCTATCACCTCTAATCTCTGATAAAACTTGGCCTAAAGTGAATACATCTCTTCAAATAGGTTTAGAAAGACATGGAGTGGGAATGTGAAATTAACAGCATGTACAGATAGATTCATGTGTGCTCCGGGTCCCTCTTGTGTTTCCTTTTGTTAATTACGTCTGATGAAAACTCCAGCAATTTACAAAATAGATTGAGTTTAAAATTATTTTGTTAAATTTAGATTAGGTTCATGTTGGACATGTGGAGAAGTGAAATAGTGGGTGTTGGCGCAGATTTTCAAAAAGAAGAGAAATTTGTCCTGCAAAAAAGAATTATGGACTAAAACTCCTCTGACATTTCTTGAATTACAATATATACCTTACAAGCTATCAGTTATTTTAATGTTCATTTTAAATTCTGGAACAATGCAAAAATACAAAACATTTGCGCATACTACAATAGATAATTGCATACCCACCACTCATATTTGTTTCAGATCACATTAAAAATTATTTTAAATGAAAAGTACCCTATTTTTTCCACATACACTGTTGAAACTACAATGCAAGTTTAGCGATGTGTCAAGAAAACACTGTGTTCTTGTTTAATGGCAACATTTATTTTCTGAGTAGTGTATAAACATAAAGGTATGTTTAAATTATATGCTGTCTTAAGTGAGATGACATGTTGTGCTGTAAATATCATGGGAGGCTCCACGTCAGTCTATTCTGTTTCATCTACAGTGATAACCACTATTCTGAAATTGTTATTCTTTCATCCAATCTTTTATAAGCTTACTGTATGTATATATGATTCAGAAACTGCTTATACCATTTTCTATTTTATAAACTCACTTAGAGAACATATTACCTATATCCTATTAATAAACTATCTTCATTAACCACTGTGTTTTCAAGAATTTCCCTTGTTGAAAGGTTCAGGTTTAATAAATTTATTCTAAATGCATTGTAATATTTTAATGTATTAAAATACAATTATATTTATCCAATAATACCTCTAATAGGCTTTTAGATTATTTCCATATTTTCAGCTCCTACAAAGACTACTAAGAACAGCTTTACATGTTCCTTTTTCAATTATTTGTGAGTTTCTATAAAATATATTCCTTGTCAAACATACATCTTTAAGTTTATGAAGCTATTCTCATTATTAAACTATTTTTTATTCATTTTCCAATATTTTATGTGTAATGCAGTGTATTATTGTATGAAATAGCATAGCATTTCTCTGGTTGCTAGAGAGTTTCTGCATCTTTTCTTGTATATATTTGCCATTATTTCCAGGTTATATTATTTGCCCACTTTTTCTATTTCCAATATTTCTTATTGATTTGTAGGAACTATTTAAACTGTTGATTATTTGTTGATCATATGCACAGCTTACTCTCTATCTTTTCCAGCATTTTAAAATTATATTTAGGGTCTTTATGGTTAAACAGGAGTTGTTAAATTTATTATAATAAGAATGAGCCATGTTTCCCATTATAGTTTGTAGTTTTGAACCCTATTTCCTGACCCCCCAAATCTGAGAGTATGTATTACTCTACATATTTGTTCGTGTGTTTTAAATTTTACTATTTATATTTGGGACTTAAGTTTCTCTGCAGTGTGACATAAGGATCTATGTTTATTTGCCTTAAATATAAATGTTCGGTCTTCTCAGTACCATCCTTTACTACTGATAAATGGAGCCACCTCTGTTGTACAGCCAAGTCCACCTGTCTGTGGGCTTGCACTGAGTTCTTTAGTTTATTCTTGTGATTTGTTTTTCTAGTATCTGCACCAGTTTTAATGACTTTGACTTTTCGGAGTTTTTATTGAGATTATACTGTATAGGAAAGTGCACTTATTCTAAGATACAGATTGGTGAATTTTACTAGCATTCAGACAAAATATTACCGGCCCTTCCGAAACTGCATTCCCCTCACTTCCCATAACTAATGTCTTGCCCAAGGTAACACTATCCTAATTTCTCACAATGTAGATTAGCTTTACCTGTTTAGTACTTTACATAAATGAAATTTTTATGTGACTGATTCCATTCAAACTTTTGTTTGTTGACATTTCCTCCAGTTATTGCTTGTAGTTGTGGATTATTTTCTACTTTTTTATAGTTCTTTTTCCTTTAAATTGTAAGTAATTTTAAATTTATGGAAGATCTTCAAATAAGTAGTTCAACCCCCCAAAACCATTTAAGAAGAAATTGCTGGTATGTTGTCTCATAAAACTTTTATATTTCCTTTAATCAAGAATATTTTCCTATATGACCATAAGGCAGCCGTTAAAATTAGGCAATTAATATTGATGTACTGCTGTCATCTATTCTAGACCTCATTCACGTTTTTCCAGTTACCCCAGTAATTTTCCGATAGCAAAAGATCCCAGCCAGCACCGCGTGTTGTATTGTATCATCGAGTCTCTTTAATCTCCTTCGATCTAGAATGGTGTTCAGTCTTCCCGTCACTTTCCTGACTTTGACATCGTTAAAGATATAGTCCAGTCATTTAATAAATCGACATTAAGTTTGTCTGATATTTGTTCATGACCCAGAAGTATTCTTATCGTTTACTTTTAATTGAAAATAAGAAATTTCACTAAGACGCTCAAGAGAGCTAAAATTAGTAGCATTAGATTACTATGTCCTTGGCAGTCCTTACACTGAAATTAAGTTAATTGCATTTTTTTTTCCCCAAGAAGTTCATAAATTCTTATGCTTTTCAACTGCTATGGTTTTCTCACACTCAGACTAAAAATCCGTGATATCTTATATCAAAATTAAATAGTGCTGAGAAATTGTGTATGATGTAAATTACCACAATTTTATGTTGCTTCCTGGTGACCTATTAAACTGGATTTTTTTAGCTGTTTTTTCTTAAAGACAGGCAGTTGAAGCTTATGAACCAAGCAGTTAAGAATCAAATATAAGCCTTCACTTTTTGTCATTATGAACTCTTATAATGTGCTGAGAAGGCATAGTTTTACAAAAGCTTTATAGTTATGTAGGATTTATTTATTTTTGTATTTTGGGAATAAATCAATCATGTCAGAAGATGAGGCATTCTGAATCCTTTCCACAAGGATATTTATTTGTATTTATGCTGGACTATTTTTCAGGTCTCACAGCTTTACTTAAGCAGCTCGGGGAAGTTGTGTTCCTCTTTGCCTCCTCACATTTTCTCCTGTGCTGAGAGAGCCTTTCACCAACTTTTCCAGGAGCAGCGACCTCAGTGTTTCATCCTCAGGTAGAATCCACCCCTGACTTCAAATCTGATTCTCACCTTTGCCTGAGGAGCTTGGTGCTAAAGGTGTTCTCGTTTCTTATTGTTTTATGTGTATTTATTGCCTCAACAGTTTGAAACGGACTCTATCTTTCAGTAAGTACATTTGACTTGTTACAAGAAAGAAACATCCATGCTGTTAGAAATAGTCCCAAGTGTAGATGAATCAATAACAACAAACTTAACCTGAAACTCATTTCATATTGAAGATTTAAACTCTGGAAACTGACAGGTTTTGCTTTTGAATCTAAGAAAACACAGAGTAAGTAAAAATACCCAAGATTGGCAAACCAATGCCACTATTCTCCAAAATGCAGTCCTGACCAAAATTTACTTTTACTTAACTTGAGAACGTATGTGTTTCTACCCTGCTTCTAGGTCTTGTGCATTTGTATATATTTCACCAAAATTATGCACCCCAATTTTTAAAAAATATTTTTATTGTCAAACCTTATCAAACATGTAAGCATTCTTGACATACGAACAGTCTGTACGTGGTGTACAATCAATGGCTCACAATGTCATCACATGGTTGTGTATCCATCACCATGATCATGTTTTTGAACATTTGTATCACTCCAGCAGAAGAAATAAAAGAGAAAAAACTCATACATACCATGTCCCTTACCCCTCCCTCTCATTGACCACTAGTATTTCAGTCTACTCAATTTATTTCAACCTTTGTTCCCTGTATTATTTGTTAATTTTTTATCCACATTTTTACTCATCTGTCCTTATCCTAGATAAAAGGAGCATCAGACACAAGGTTTTCACAATCACATGGTCACATTGTAAAAGCTATTTTATTATGCAATCATCAAGAAACATGGCTACTGGAACACAGCTCAGGTACTTCCCTCTAGCCACTCCAATACACCATAAAAAACAGGGATATCTATATAATGCATAAGAAGAACCTCCAGTATAACCTCTCGACTCTGTTTGAAATCTCTCAGCCACTGACACTTTATTCTGCCTCATTTTTCTCTTCTCCTTTTTGGTCAAGAAGGTTTACTCAATCCCCTGATGCTGGCTCATGCCAGGATTTCTGTCCCACATTTCCAGGGAAGTTTACACCCTGGGAGTGATGTCCCATGTAGGGAGGGAGGG